>JASDQU010683638.1:7373-18022 GCA_032191745.1 Picea mariana
AAACTCTGTCAATGAAAGACACAGATTCAGTAGATTCATTTTATACCCATGTTATTGGCCTCATAAATCAGATTAAGTCTCATGGAGAAACCATAGAAGATAGGAAGGTTGTTGAGAAGGTACTTAGGATTCTTCCTCCTAAATTTGATACTCTTGTTGTGACCCTAGAAGAGACAAAAGACCTGAGTCAGTTTAGTCTAGATGAACTACAAGATTCCCTCATTAATTATGAACACATATTAAATAGGTCAAATATTTCATTAGAGAATGCATTTTCCACACAGTCATTTATAAGTCGTGGAAGAGGAAGGGAGAGAGCTAACTCTAGAGGTAGAGGAAAAATTTTTGCTAGAGGTGGATGCAGTAGCAGTCCTGGAAATACTGGTGGAAGAGGTCAAAATCCAAATAACAATCAACCAAGTAATCAAAAATTCGATAAATCAAAGATTCAGTTCCATTACTGTAAAAAGTATGGGAATTATGCATATGAGTGCAGGAAGAGACAGTATAATCAGAAAAAGAAAGGTCAAGATCAGTCACAGAGTGCAAATAGTCCCTCTAGCCCTATGTTTATGGCACGTGATGAAGAAATTCCTATAATTTCCCCAGTTAAATGCAATGTTGCTGAAGAAAGTCCATGTGACATATGGTATCTAGATTCAGGCTATAGTAATCAAATGAAAAGAAAATTAGAGTTGTTTTCTAGTTTGGATAAGTCAATCCAAACTAAAGTTACACTTGGAACAAATATCCAAGTCACTGTCTTAGGCAAAGGCAGTGTTAACATTTTAACCAAAAAAGGAGAGAAAAACATTATGCTTGATGTATATTATGTTTCTTGTCTAAAACATAATTTGATGAGCACATGACAGCTGTTACAGAAAGGTTACATAATCTACATGGAAGATAATCACTGTGTGATTATGGACAAATATCCAAGCAATCAACTTATTGCAAGAATTCAGATGACAAGCAACAAAATGTTTTCATTAACATTGAAACCAACCATGAAGAGAAAAACAACTCAAGTTGTCTATGACACAAAATATGTGCAATCTGACACTGCATTCAAAGCAGGAAGTGAAGAAGTAAGTGTGCACAGTCCCAAGGAAGGAAAAGTTAGTGCACGCAATTTCAAGAAAGAAGAAGACAATGGTGCAGAGATGCAGACAAAATTTCAATCTAAAGTGGAAGATGATTCCTGGCTATGGCATTTCATATTTGGACATTTGAACTTTTGAGGTCTGAATTTGCTACATACAAAGTAAATGGTGAAAGGTTTTCCATTAATTGAAACACCAAAAAGGATATGTGAAGGTTGTATCTTTGGAAAGCAACATAGAGAATTATTTCCAGTTGGAAAGTCATACAGAGCAAAATATCCATTGGAAATTGTACACTCATACATCTGTGGACCAATGCAAACACCATCTATAGGAGGCAATACATATTTTCTTACATTCATTGATAATTTCTCAAGAAAAACATGGATTTATTTCTTAAAACATAAATCGGACACATTGGGTTGTTTTCAACAATTCAAATCACTTGTAGAGAAGCATAGTGGTTATTACATCAAGGTTCTAAGAACTGACAGTGGAGGATAATATGTTTCAAGAGAGTTTCATAACTTTTGTAAAGTTCATGGAATTTACAATAAAATCACTGCACAATATACACCACAACATAATGGTGTCGCGGAGAGGAAGAATCGAACCATCATGGAAATGGCGCACAATATGTTGGTAGCCAAACATTTGTCAAATGAGTATTGGGGTGAGGAAATAGAAACTATAGTGTACATTATGAACATATGTCCGATAAAGAGTGTGAGAAACAAATTTCCTCAAGAAGCTTGGACATGTATGAATCATAATGTGGCGCACTTAAAAGTTTTTCATTGTGTCACATACACACATGTTCCAGATGAGCTGAGAAATAAGCTAGATAACAAAGAACATAAATGTATATTTGTTGGATACTTTGAAGATACAAAAGCATACAAGTTGTATGATCCTATTACAAGAAAAGTTATAATTAGTCGCAATGTTCAATTTGTGGAGAATGAAGCATGGGATGGAAGCATAGAAAGAACAATGAAAATCATTGATGCTATTGGGCATGATGACACAGAAGAAGAAGTGGTTCAAACACTAGTTATAATTTAGTGCACAGTACCTTCTACACCAGGAACTGTGACATAAATCACAACGAAGACTACTCTAGTGAGATCTGCAGGTGCGCAGTCCACACCGAGAGCGCAACAAACTCCATCAAGCAGTCCAAGTAGTTATACATCTACAAATCCAACATTAGCAAGTTTGTTACCATGGAAGACAATAAGTCTGCACGACATCTATAATGTTGACACAACAAATTCATTTTCAGTTTTTTCTCTGTTTTCACAAATAGATTATCATTTAATGTTTGAAGAAGCTGTCAAAGATGATATATGGGCACAAGCCATGGATGAAGAAATTAAATGCATAGATAATAATCAGACATGGAAATTGGTAGATGTACCTGAGGACAAGGATGTGATAAGTGTCAAGTGGATTTATAAAACCAAGCAATATGCAGATGGAAATGTGTAGAAGCACAAGGCAACGTTGCGCGCATGGACACAGTCAGAACTGTATTGGCCATTGTTGTGCAGAATAAATGACTTGTTTATCAAATGGACGTAAAGTCTGCTTTTTTGAATGGACATTTAGAAGAAGCATATGTGGAACAACCACAAGGCTATGAGATCCCATGACAAGAGAACAAAGTATACATATTAAAGAAGGAATTGTATGGATTAAAGAAAGATCCTAGAGCTTGGTACAGTCACATAGATTCCTACATCACATAGAATGGATTTCAGAGAAGTGAATCTGAGCCAACACTATACATGAAATAAAATCAACAAGGTAACATGTTAATTGTTTGTATGTAGATGATTTGATTTTGATTTTGACATAGAAGAATTTAAGTCAATCAAGAAGAATGAATTTGAAATGACTAATTTGGAGCTTATGAGATATTTTTTGGGTATTGAAGTTCATCAGTCCAAGTTTGGTATATTTATTTCACAATATAAGTATGTGCATGAAATTTTGAAAAGATTCAATATGATAAATTCCAAAGCAGCCGCAACACTTGTCATAAAAGTATTGAAGATAAGCAAAGAAGATGAAGGATCTAAGGTGGATCCCACACTATTTAAAAGAATGGTAGGTAGTCTTATGTATCTGACAACAACAAGACCTGATATTATGTATGGAGTGAGACCGATTTCAAGGTTCATGGAAACTACAAAAGAATCACATTGGAAGGAAGGAAAAATAATTCTGAGATATGTGAATGGAACAAAAGATTTTGGCATTAAGTATTCTACTTCAAAAGATTTCAGACTTATTGGATACACTGACAGTGATTGTGGAGGCAACATAGATGACAGGAAAAGTACCTATGGGTACACATTTCATTTTTGAACAGGTACAGTGTCATGGGCATCAAGGAAACAACCCATGGTGACTCTTTCTTCAGCAGAAGCAAAGTACGTCGCAGATACAAGCATAACTTATCAAGATATGTGGATGAGAAGAATGTTCAAATATGTGTTGCTGGAACAACATGAACCAACTACAATATTTTGTGACAACAATTCAACCATAATGTTATCAAAGAATCATGTGTTTCACAAGAAAACCAAGAACATTGGTACAAGGTATCATTTTGTCAGAGAATTAGTGAATAACAAAGAATTTTGCTTAGAATTTTGCAGGTCTAAAGAAAAAGTCGCAGATATTTTTACAAAGGCTTTGAAAGGGATGCATTTCAAATACTGCACACTTGTCTGGGAGTCGGCGCAGTAACAGATGTTTGACAGTTCATGTCAATATGATTTTTTGATGTAAATTTTTGTGTTTTTGCAAACTCACCTACTTATAATTAAGGTGGAGTGTTGGAGATATTAATTACAAGTCGTGAGCCTCACGCTTACACAGACTCTGTTTTACATGGAAAGAAAAGACGTTAGTCTATCAGACATGTCAAGAAAGAGTGCTAGCAAGAGCTTATTTAATGAGCCGATCTTTATCTTTCTCGAGCTCTGCTATGTAGATGAGAGTCAGTCGAAATTTATTGTCGTCTTTAATGTTTTAGTCAGTTTTACTTCTACATGAAGTTTTTGTTCTCAGTCTATATAAGTCCGAGTGTGTAAGTAGTTGATAAGGAATGTAATACTCGATAGAGAGAAGCAGTAGCAGCTGTGAGTAGTCTGAGAAGTCTGAGAGCACAAGCTATGGATTTTTGCAAGATTCCATAAGTTGTTCATAAATTGTTGGAGCCAAAACTCGACATAGTTTTGTATTTTGTATTAGCGCGAGACGCCCAAGTTATTAATATCAAGTATTTTGTGTGTTGACAAATCCATGTGTATGACTGAATTATGTTATGTTTGAGAGTTCATATGCTAAGTATAGCACAATGTTGATTTTGTGTCAAGAAATAGTTTATTAAGTGTTATCGTCACAACGCATAATAAATCATGTAGTCTGTGAACTGTGTGGTAAGTCCTGAGAGGTTCAATGACGAAGAATTTAATTGCACTGCACAGAGTTTGTCTGGGCGTTGTAGATCCGATAATATGGACAATCTTGAAGAGTTACTAGTATATAGTTGTCCTTCGGAAAAATTGTCATTCAAAAAAGTTGAAAGAGAAGGAGAAACGTCACCAGAATCAAGAGGGTGAAGAGTGTTTCGTAAATTGGATTCTTCCATTAATAGATGGATGTTTAACCTTAACACTTAGTCATGTTAATTTCAAATATTGTAGAAGTGTCCTTTCCTTGGGGTGTTTCCCCTAACCTTCAACATATCGAAATTGAGAATTCTTATGATCTTCAGAAAGTTGGAATATTTCCAACAACACTAGTAAAGCTAGAGTTGGTTGACATGAGTTGCAAGATCTTGAAACGTTGACATCTTTGGAGAGGTTGGATGCTTCTTCCTGTGGGAAGTTGAAGAGCATAGAGGATTTGGCGTGACTGACAAAACTTGAAGTGATAAATGTGGAATATTTCCTTGAGTTGGAACAACTAATAAATAGTGAACATTTGATGTCCTTGAGGAAGATTAATGTATCTGGTTGTCCGAAACTACATTGGGACAGAGGAGTATTGGAGCAACTACTCCAAAGATTGAACAATGATGCCATCATATGAAAATCGAATTTCACAATCATAACTATTTCATAATTACAATCTTAACCGTTGGTGAATACTGTAAGTTGTAGACATAATTCTTCCATTCAACATGAATATTGTAGAGAGTTTTTCATTTAACATGAATATTTAAAAGTAGTTACAGAATAAACACAAAATAATGTAATTATGTTAAAGATATTTTTAAATTATAAAAAAATATATTATACATTAAAAAAAATGTTATACACTAATAAATATTTGAGATAAAATAAATTAAAGATGTAAATGTAAATTTTTGTAACTTTAACTTGGATCTCGATTTTCATATTTTTCACTTCTATATTGTCCCCTTACTCTTCACTTCTGTATTATCCCCTTACTCTTCACTTCTGTTTTATCCCCTATGTTTGTTTTCTTTGTAATAGCCATATTCTCATAACGCATCACCATACACATGAGCTATGATGGAGTAGAAGATGTGCTCGTTTGTTGGCACTCAAGGGCTATGCTAGGATTCAATCTGATATGTACAATGATTAGTGATTTGCAAAAGCATTTCGTTCTCGTGGATTTCCTAAACAATATTAGTAGTGAAATCCAAGATGAAAATAAATCATTTCTTGAGACATAGGAAATGCCATCATTGAATAGAATTTCAATGGGAATTCTCGCTCTAGAATATCCAAATATAAATTAGCACGTGGTGGCTAAGGGGGAGTTGTAACATTCTCATTAAGAGTTCATAATGTTCAATATAAATTAAGAGGTCATAGGCAACGATATGGCTATGGCGTGAAGGTTTGTGAATCCAATTAGCATTCTTGCTAGGATTCAAGGGTGTTCAAATATAATTTGGAAGATAAGTTATGGTTCACACATAAAGGTTTGTCACCTTGAATTATTTGGTATTAGCGTCCTAATTTGACCGTGCTTCTTGTTTCAATTAATGTGTTCAAGTGAAAGAAGATTGAAACGTTATTTATTTGTTCATGAAAAATGTTATGTTCCTAAAAGTTTATATTAATAAAAATTACATTTACAAATCATGGAAACTTATTAATTATGGTTTAGGTACTTTAATTTTTTAAATTGTGAGAGGATGTCATTTTTGTTTAAGTGTACATAATGAGTGACTACACTAATGTATGAAAACTTGTTGAAGTAACATTCTTGTTAAAACTTTAGGATGTTCAAACAAAATTTAGTAGAAATTTAGTCTCGAGTGGTAGCTCAATTGGTCTAGAGTGATACATGAGTTTTTCATTCTTGTTGTTGGTCACGGGTTCGACTCTCTTGATTCCCCCGATTCAAGGCCTCATAATCAAGGTCAATGATTTACCTCGCTTACCATCCATGGAAAATGGAGAAGTATTCGAAGAATTTTCCACGAGCACATTTCCTCGGAAATTGTTTTAGTAGAAATGGGTTATGGCTCCAACATGAAGGTTTGAGAATCCTATATGTAAATTCTACATGAGAATAGGGTACTATAAATATAGCCCAATATATAGATATCATCTTCCCATGGATACTACTACTAGAAGTTTATTGAAGTGGATACTACTACTAGAAGTTTATTGAAGGATGTAAGATCTCAAAGATGGGGATAAAGTTGAAGGCCAAACTTGTAAGTTATGAGGGGCCATAAAATTATTGATGCAATGCTCCCATTACACTTGTAGGAAAATATTTATTCTTTGTGTCCATGTTTTTATATCCCTTTTTATCCCACCAAGTTGAAATTCTCCTTACTCATTCTTAAAGTGGATGAAGACTACGAATTTAATTAGCATAAGGTGAATCTCAACAACAATGACCTTCTCCATATATATTTTTAGCATCAATATTGTTGATGTCATTACTCTCTCTTACTTTATATTGATATATTCCTACCAATTGTTTACTATGTTAATTCTATTTGGTAGCACCTCCTTCATTTCTCCCATGTCTTTATGAAATCTCTCCCACTCTTTATTGTGCACAAAGGGCCAACAAATTTCCATTCTGACTTGAGTATGTAGCTAGTTATAAGATGGGTAAGATGATGAAAAGCACTTGTAAGTTTGCTACTATCAAGTTATACTCCTCCCGCTTCCCTTATCTATCTAATTCATTGACTTCCCTTATCTATCTAATCCATTGATTCATCCCTTTTCCTCCATACCAACTAGTCCCTAATATGTAAATGTTATTAGGAACCAAACCTCTATATCTATAGATGGATTTCCAAAAACTCTCTCTTTAAAACAAATATAGTAAAAAATGAAGTTGAAGCACTAGAGACCGAAACCAAGTCTCAAGGTATCATAAATAAACATCATTAAGGAGTTTAGGGTGTGAGATATTTTCCTGGTTCTCTAAAATTTGTTTAACCACATGGCATGTGAGGAGGCCTATACAACCCATACTTATAAATAAGTAAATAAATATTTATATAATAAATAGAATGTATAACGTCACTAGCCCGAACCAACTTGGGAGAAAAGAACCCCAGATATACCTTTCTAATTGATATTTATCTCGTTCTCTACAATTTGTTTCACTTAAGGGCATGTTAAGAGGCCTATACACATTGGAAATATAAATGCCATAGGAGATTTCACAACTCTAGCCTAGGAACTATACCATCACAGAGTTGGTTCATATGACAAGGCACCTTAACTTATGAGAGGGGTTAATAGGTGGCTCCACCATAAGATTATGTGGTAACATCGATATGTGTTGGCACTTGCTAGCGTCATGACGGTTGCACCGAGGAAGGCTCAACTAACAAGGCCTTCTCTTTGACAACAAWACGAAGAAAGGAGGGAGATACATGCCCTCGAGATATGTTTGTAATGAAGGGTTGGCATATCATAATGGAGGAAGGAGGCCCTCGAGATACTGATATAGATTATATGGCCATCCCATTACTAGATATTCTCCACAACATGTGTAATCTAGGTGCACTTGGCACTATCTTTCCTTTCTTAATTACCTTGATGCTAATTTAACTATTCTCACAAGAAATATTCCACCTTAAACAACAACTTATTGGTTGGTAACTATAGTTTGGGTTTCAATAGAGATTGATGATAGAAATTTTGATTTGTATAGAGTTGAAGTTGATGCCTCATTTGTTGTATTCTAGAAAATTATTTGTACATCAAATATTTTTACAAAATGCTTTTGTGCTAATTTGTTTAGATGGTAAATTTGGTTGTTTTGTGGGCCAATTAGGATCCCTTTGATTTTATGGAAGAGTTTTAAGAATAAAATATATCTTTTAATGAACTTTGAGACCTACTTTGTCTAGGACCTATTTTCTTAGAATAAAACTGATTATGGCAACATGTGTTCAAGGAGTTTAAACATGATTATGGCAGAATGTGTTCGAAGGGTTGGAACCAAGGTCCGAGCACTAAAAGTACTTTGAAAATGCCTTTGTCCAAGTTGTTTGTCCATTGAATCTGGGCTAAAATTGAAATAGTCTTTTTCTTTGAAAATGTGATAGAAAATAATTAATATATGGTATTGGTATTTAGATAGATGTGAAGTTGATAGGATTTGTATTTTATCTTAGCAGCTAATCCTTACATAAACAACTAAAGCAAATATTTCGTACATTGGATTTTGAAAAATGATATTAGAAATTTCAATTTTTCATGTAGTAAACTTTGCTTCATTTTTCGTGAATTTCATTTTAAGTGTATTTTTCATAGTTCTTGTAAACTTTGGTAAAGTGTTTTAACTAGAATTTTAATCGTTTGTGATTGATCAAGAGCACATCACATTTGTGGATAAAATGAAGTAACTTCAATATTTTTTAAGAACTAATTAAGTTTGCATATTCATGTTGTCTTGTCCATAGTTTATGTTAGTGTAATCCTAACTAAAGTTAATAGTTGTATGTTTTTTCTTCATTATTGAATTCCATGTCAATCTTCATAAGGAAATTATTGTACATACAAATTCTTATAAAGCACTTTATTGTAATCAACTGGTTGTATGAGAGACAATGGTAGGGGGCTCATAGATCGTTGTATGCTTATTATCACTACTTATACTCAATGGATGCAAGAGACACCATCAGGATAAAATTATATGAAATGTTATAGAAAAAAAATGATTGGTTCTCCTCGTCTCAATGGCCTTAGAAAGCTTAAGAAAAGATTGAAGGGTCACTTGCACCGTAATCTCAATCATAACGATAGTTAAAAATTCTATACCATTTAAAGGTTTCTGAGTTATGTGCTTCCTTCAGTGTTGAAACATCCCTTTGTGTTATATCATGGTTATTTGTTGCTATGTTTTTTTTTTCTTTCAAAAAATGTCAGTGTGTTAAGAATGCACAATATTTCAAATCAATGATTAGGTAAAAGAGAGAAGGATTTGTCATATTTTTAATATGGATTGGTGCAAGTTAATGTTGTTAATGTTTTCTTCTCATGATACGTTAGTTTTTTATGAAAATATGAAAAAAAAAACAATCTATTGAGTCAAATAAAATTATTATAGGTACATGCATTACTTATTAGAATATGGTGTAAAAATATGAAAATGTAGGAAATTGAATAAGCTTTTAGAATATATATTTTTTATTTATGGAAAATTTGTATAACTAAGAAAAATTCATGTTGTTCTAACATTGGTACATGTTATTTTTTCTCTAAAATATAATGCATATGTTTGCATTAAGACAATGGTTTAGTATCAAAATAATGGAATTTATTGAAACAAATGTGTACAGTTGTAGATAACAATTGGTTCTTGTGTGACACTATTTTCCCATATTTTTGTTAATTTTATATTTTTAAAAATTAATAAGGGTGAGTGCAAGCTAATGATGGTCCCTCATGACACGTTAGTGGCAATGCAAACCTGGAAAAACAACAATTTGTTAACATGGAGGGATTATTCAAGGTACTTTTACAATGAAGTTTAATATGGTGTAAGAATATGAAATATAGGAAATTGAATTAACTTTCCGAATATACAACTTTTATTCATAAACATTGTGAATAACTAGGTCAAATTTGATATGTTCTAAAAGTGGTATCTTATTTTTCCAACAAAATATAAGGTATATGTTTTCGTTCGTGTAGGTGTTGAGTGTCTTAATGATGGAATTTAGTTCCAAAAACTTGTATACTTGTAGAGAACCCATTTTTCCCGTGCCATGTATTTTTTGAAAATTTTAATATTAATTTTATATATTTTTTTAAATTATCAAAGTCAACATTTGCTTGAAATTACAATGTCTTTTGTTCATGTAGGCTAAAAGGGTCTTAAAATGATCAAAACATTTAATTTTTTTAGATTGTAGGTATCGGTCTCATATTGTGCTGCATACAACTTATTTGAGAAACGGTTAAGATGAGAAAAATTTATAGAAGAAATAAGAGGTACGCATTCTAGGATTTTGATACATGTGAAGACAAAAATAGATTAAAAATAATAAAAAATAATAATTTAATA
>JASDQU010683638.1:18641-40270 GCA_032191745.1 Picea mariana
AAACTCTGTCAATGAAAGACACAGATTCAGTAGATTCATTTTATACCCATGTTATTGGCCTCATAAATCAGATTAAGTCTCATGGAGAAACCATAGAAGATAGGAAGGTTGTTGAGAAGGTACTTAGGATTCTTCCTCCTAAATTTGATACTCTTGTTGTGACCCTAGAAGAGACAAAAGACCTGAGTCAGTTTAGTCTAGATGAACTACAAGATTCCCTCATTAATTATGAACACATATTAAATAGGTCAAATATTTCATTAGAGAATGCATTTTCCACACAGTCATTTATAAGTCGTGGAAGAGGAAGGGAGAGAGCTAACTCTAGAGGTAGAGGAAAAATTTTTGCTAGAGGTGGATGCAGTAGCAGTCCTGGAAATACTGGTGGAAGAGGTCAAAATCCAAATAACAATCAACCAAGTAATCAAAAATTCGATAAATCAAAGATTCAGTTCCATTACTGTAAAAAGTATGGGAATTATGCATATGAGTGCAGGAAGAGACAGTATAATCAGAAAAAGAAAGGTCAAGATCAGTCACAGAGTGCAAATAGTCCCTCTAGCCCTATGTTTATGGCACGTGATGAAGAAATTCCTATAATTTCCCCAGTTAAATGCAATGTTGCTGAAGAAAGTCCATGTGACATATGGTATCTAGATTCAGGCTATAGTAATCAAATGAAAAGAAAATTAGAGTTGTTTTCTAGTTTGGATAAGTCAATCCAAACTAAAGTTACACTTGGAACAAATATCCAAGTCACTGTCTTAGGCAAAGGCAGTGTTAACATTTTAACCAAAAAAGGAGAGAAAAACATTATGCTTGATGTATATTATGTTTCTTGTCTAAAACATAATTTGATGAGCACATGACAGCTGTTACAGAAAGGTTACATAATCTACATGGAAGATAATCACTGTGTGATTATGGACAAATATCCAAGCAATCAACTTATTGCAAGAATTCAGATGACAAGCAACAAAATGTTTTCATTAACATTGAAACCAACCATGAAGAGAAAAACAACTCAAGTTGTCTATGACACAAAATATGTGCAATCTGACACTGCATTCAAAGCAGGAAGTGAAGAAGTAAGTGTGCACAGTCCCAAGGAAGGAAAAGTTAGTGCACGCAATTTCAAGAAAGAAGAAGACAATGGTGCAGAGATGCAGACAAAATTTCAATCTAAAGTGGAAGATGATTCCTGGCTATGGCATTTCATATTTGGACATTTGAACTTTTGAGGTCTGAATTTGCTACATACAAAGTAAATGGTGAAAGGTTTTCCATTAATTGAAACACCAAAAAGGATATGTGAAGGTTGTATCTTTGGAAAGCAACATAGAGAATTATTTCCAGTTGGAAAGTCATACAGAGCAAAATATCCATTGGAAATTGTACACTCATACATCTGTGGACCAATGCAAACACCATCTATAGGAGGCAATACATATTTTCTTACATTCATTGATAATTTCTCAAGAAAAACATGGATTTATTTCTTAAAACATAAATCGGACACATTGGGTTGTTTTCAACAATTCAAATCACTTGTAGAGAAGCATAGTGGTTATTACATCAAGGTTCTAAGAACTGACAGTGGAGGATAATATGTTTCAAGAGAGTTTCATAACTTTTGTAAAGTTCATGGAATTTACAATAAAATCACTGCACAATATACACCACAACATAATGGTGTCGCGGAGAGGAAGAATCGAACCATCATGGAAATGGCGCACAATATGTTGGTAGCCAAACATTTGTCAAATGAGTATTGGGGTGAGGAAATAGAAACTATAGTGTACATTATGAACATATGTCCGATAAAGAGTGTGAGAAACAAATTTCCTCAAGAAGCTTGGACATGTATGAATCATAATGTGGCGCACTTAAAAGTTTTTCATTGTGTCACATACACACATGTTCCAGATGAGCTGAGAAATAAGCTAGATAACAAAGAACATAAATGTATATTTGTTGGATACTTTGAAGATACAAAAGCATACAAGTTGTATGATCCTATTACAAGAAAAGTTATAATTAGTCGCAATGTTCAATTTGTGGAGAATGAAGCATGGGATGGAAGCATAGAAAGAACAATGAAAATCATTGATGCTATTGGGCATGATGACACAGAAGAAGAAGTGGTTCAAACACTAGTTATAATTTAGTGCACAGTACCTTCTACACCAGGAACTGTGACATAAATCACAACGAAGACTACTCTAGTGAGATCTGCAGGTGCGCAGTCCACACCGAGAGCGCAACAAACTCCATCAAGCAGTCCAAGTAGTTATACATCTACAAATCCAACATTAGCAAGTTTGTTACCATGGAAGACAATAAGTCTGCACGACATCTATAATGTTGACACAACAAATTCATTTTCAGTTTTTTCTCTGTTTTCACAAATAGATTATCATTTAATGTTTGAAGAAGCTGTCAAAGATGATATATGGGCACAAGCCATGGATGAAGAAATTAAATGCATAGATAATAATCAGACATGGAAATTGGTAGATGTACCTGAGGACAAGGATGTGATAAGTGTCAAGTGGATTTATAAAACCAAGCAATATGCAGATGGAAATGTGTAGAAGCACAAGGCAACGTTGCGCGCATGGACACAGTCAGAACTGTATTGGCCATTGTTGTGCAGAATAAATGACTTGTTTATCAAATGGACGTAAAGTCTGCTTTTTTGAATGGACATTTAGAAGAAGCATATGTGGAACAACCACAAGGCTATGAGATCCCATGACAAGAGAACAAAGTATACATATTAAAGAAGGAATTGTATGGATTAAAGAAAGATCCTAGAGCTTGGTACAGTCACATAGATTCCTACATCACATAGAATGGATTTCAGAGAAGTGAATCTGAGCCAACACTATACATGAAATAAAATCAACAAGGTAACATGTTAATTGTTTGTATGTAGATGATTTGATTTTGATTTTGACATAGAAGAATTTAAGTCAATCAAGAAGAATGAATTTGAAATGACTAATTTGGAGCTTATGAGATATTTTTTGGGTATTGAAGTTCATCAGTCCAAGTTTGGTATATTTATTTCACAATATAAGTATGTGCATGAAATTTTGAAAAGATTCAATATGATAAATTCCAAAGCAGCCGCAACACTTGTCATAAAAGTATTGAAGATAAGCAAAGAAGATGAAGGATCTAAGGTGGATCCCACACTATTTAAAAGAATGGTAGGTAGTCTTATGTATCTGACAACAACAAGACCTGATATTATGTATGGAGTGAGACCGATTTCAAGGTTCATGGAAACTACAAAAGAATCACATTGGAAGGAAGGAAAAATAATTCTGAGATATGTGAATGGAACAAAAGATTTTGGCATTAAGTATTCTACTTCAAAAGATTTCAGACTTATTGGATACACTGACAGTGATTGTGGAGGCAACATAGATGACAGGAAAAGTACCTATGGGTACACATTTCATTTTTGAACAGGTACAGTGTCATGGGCATCAAGGAAACAACCCATGGTGACTCTTTCTTCAGCAGAAGCAAAGTACGTCGCAGATACAAGCATAACTTATCAAGATATGTGGATGAGAAGAATGTTCAAATATGTGTTGCTGGAACAACATGAACCAACTACAATATTTTGTGACAACAATTCAACCATAATGTTATCAAAGAATCATGTGTTTCACAAGAAAACCAAGAACATTGGTACAAGGTATCATTTTGTCAGAGAATTAGTGAATAACAAAGAATTTTGCTTAGAATTTTGCAGGTCTAAAGAAAAAGTCGCAGATATTTTTACAAAGGCTTTGAAAGGGATGCATTTCAAATACTGCACACTTGTCTGGGAGTCGGCGCAGTAACAGATGTTTGACAGTTCATGTCAATATGATTTTTTGATGTAAATTTTTGTGTTTTTGCAAACTCACCTACTTATAATTAAGGTGGAGTGTTGGAGATATTAATTACAAGTCGTGAGCCTCACGCTTACACAGACTCTGTTTTACATGGAAAGAAAAGACGTTAGTCTATCAGACATGTCAAGAAAGAGTGCTAGCAAGAGCTTATTTAATGAGCCGATCTTTATCTTTCTCGAGCTCTGCTATGTAGATGAGAGTCAGTCGAAATTTATTGTCGTCTTTAATGTTTTAGTCAGTTTTACTTCTACATGAAGTTTTTGTTCTCAGTCTATATAAGTCCGAGTGTGTAAGTAGTTGATAAGGAATGTAATACTCGATAGAGAGAAGCAGTAGCAGCTGTGAGTAGTCTGAGAAGTCTGAGAGCACAAGCTATGGATTTTTGCAAGATTCCATAAGTTGTTCATAAATTGTTGGAGCCAAAACTCGACATAGTTTTGTATTTTGTATTAGCGCGAGACGCCCAAGTTATTAATATCAAGTATTTTGTGTGTTGACAAATCCATGTGTATGACTGAATTATGTTATGTTTGAGAGTTCATATGCTAAGTATAGCACAATGTTGATTTTGTGTCAAGAAATAGTTTATTAAGTGTTATCGTCACAACGCATAATAAATCATGTAGTCTGTGAACTGTGTGGTAAGTCCTGAGAGGTTCAATGACGAAGAATTTAATTGCACTGCACAGAGTTTGTCTGGGCGTTGTAGATCCGATAATATGGACAATCTTGAAGAGTTACTAGTATATAGTTGTCCTTCGGAAAAATTGTCATTCAAAAAAGTTGAAAGAGAAGGAGAAACGTCACCAGAATCAAGAGGGTGAAGAGTGTTTCGTAAATTGGATTCTTCCATTAATAGATGGATGTTTAACCTTAACACTTAGTCATGTTAATTTCAAATATTGTAGAAGTGTCCTTTCCTTGGGGTGTTTCCCCTAACCTTCAACATATCGAAATTGAGAATTCTTATGATCTTCAGAAAGTTGGAATATTTCCAACAACACTAGTAAAGCTAGAGTTGGTTGACATGAGTTGCAAGATCTTGAAACGTTGACATCTTTGGAGAGGTTGGATGCTTCTTCCTGTGGGAAGTTGAAGAGCATAGAGGATTTGGCGTGACTGACAAAACTTGAAGTGATAAATGTGGAATATTTCCTTGAGTTGGAACAACTAATAAATAGTGAACATTTGATGTCCTTGAGGAAGATTAATGTATCTGGTTGTCCGAAACTACATTGGGACAGAGGAGTATTGGAGCAACTACTCCAAAGATTGAACAATGATGCCATCATATGAAAATCGAATTTCACAATCATAACTATTTCATAATTACAATCTTAACCGTTGGTGAATACTGTAAGTTGTAGACATAATTCTTCCATTCAACATGAATATTGTAGAGAGTTTTTCATTTAACATGAATATTTAAAAGTAGTTACAGAATAAACACAAAATAATGTAATTATGTTAAAGATATTTTTAAATTATAAAAAAATATATTATACATTAAAAAAAATGTTATACACTAATAAATATTTGAGATAAAATAAATTAAAGATGTAAATGTAAATTTTTGTAACTTTAACTTGGATCTCGATTTTCATATTTTTCACTTCTATATTGTCCCCTTACTCTTCACTTCTGTATTATCCCCTTACTCTTCACTTCTGTTTTATCCCCTATGTTTGTTTTCTTTGTAATAGCCATATTCTCATAACGCATCACCATACACATGAGCTATGATGGAGTAGAAGATGTGCTCGTTTGTTGGCACTCAAGGGCTATGCTAGGATTCAATCTGATATGTACAATGATTAGTGATTTGCAAAAGCATTTCGTTCTCGTGGATTTCCTAAACAATATTAGTAGTGAAATCCAAGATGAAAATAAATCATTTCTTGAGACATAGGAAATGCCATCATTGAATAGAATTTCAATGGGAATTCTCGCTCTAGAATATCCAAATATAAATTAGCACGTGGTGGCTAAGGGGGAGTTGTAACATTCTCATTAAGAGTTCATAATGTTCAATATAAATTAAGAGGTCATAGGCAACGATATGGCTATGGCGTGAAGGTTTGTGAATCCAATTAGCATTCTTGCTAGGATTCAAGGGTGTTCAAATATAATTTGGAAGATAAGTTATGGTTCACACATAAAGGTTTGTCACCTTGAATTATTTGGTATTAGCGTCCTAATTTGACCGTGCTTCTTGTTTCAATTAATGTGTTCAAGTGAAAGAAGATTGAAACGTTATTTATTTGTTCATGAAAAATGTTATGTTCCTAAAAGTTTATATTAATAAAAATTACATTTACAAATCATGGAAACTTATTAATTATGGTTTAGGTACTTTAATTTTTTAAATTGTGAGAGGATGTCATTTTTGTTTAAGTGTACATAATGAGTGACTACACTAATGTATGAAAACTTGTTGAAGTAACATTCTTGTTAAAACTTTAGGATGTTCAAACAAAATTTAGTAGAAATTTAGTCTCGAGTGGTAGCTCAATTGGTCTAGAGTGATACATGAGTTTTTCATTCTTGTTGTTGGTCACGGGTTCGACTCTCTTGATTCCCCCGATTCAAGGCCTCATAATCAAGGTCAATGATTTACCTCGCTTACCATCCATGGAAAATGGAGAAGTATTCGAAGAATTTTCCACGAGCACATTTCCTCGGAAATTGTTTTAGTAGAAATGGGTTATGGCTCCAACATGAAGGTTTGAGAATCCTATATGTAAATTCTACATGAGAATAGGGTACTATAAATATAGCCCAATATATAGATATCATCATCCCATGGATACAACTACTAGAAGTTTATTGAAGGATGTAAGATCTCAAAGATGGGGATAAAGTTGAAGGCCAAACTTGTAAGTTATGAGGGGCCATAAAATTACTGATGCAATGCTCCCATTACACTTGTAGGAAAATATTTATTCTTTGTGTCCATGTTTTGATATCCCTTTTTATCCCACCAAGTTGAAATGCTCCTTACTCATTCTTAAAGTGGATGAAGACTGCGAATTTAATTAACATAAGGTGAATCTCAACAACAATGACCTTCTCCATATATTTTTTTAGCATCAATATTTTTGATGTCATTACTCTCTCTTACTTCATATTGATATATTCCTACCAATTGTTTACTATGTTAATTCTATTTGGTAGCACCTCCTTCATTTCTCCCATGTCTTTATGAAATCTCTCCCACTCTTTATTGTGCACAAAGGGCCAACAAGTTTCCATTCTGACTTGAGTATATAGCTGGTTATAAGATGGGTAAGATGATGAAAAGCGCTTATAAGTTTGCTACTATCAAGTTATACTCCTATACTCCTCCCGACTTCCCTTATCTATCTAATCCATTGATTCATCCCTTTTCCTCCATACCAACTAGTCCCTAGTATGTAAATGTTATTAGGAACCAAACTTTTCCAAAAACTCTCTCTTCAAAATAAATATAGTAAAAAATGAAGTTGAAGCACTAGAGACCGAAACCAAGTCTCAAGGTATCATAAATAAACATCATTAAGGAGTTTAGGGTGTGAGATATTTTCCTGGTTCTCTAAAATTTGTTTAACCACATGGCATGCGAGGAGGCCTATATAACCCATACTTATAAATAAATAAATAAATATTTATATAATAAATAGAATGTATAACGTCACTAGCCCTAACCAACTTGGGAGAAAAGAACTCCAGATGTACCTTTCTAATTGATATTTATATGGTTCTCTACAATTTGTTTCACTTAAGGGCATGTTAAGAGGCCTATACACATTGGAAATATAAATGCCATAGGAGATTTCACAACTCTAGCCTAGGAACTATACCGTCAGAGAGTTGGTTCATATGACAAGGCACCTTAACTTATGAGAGGGGTTAATAGGTGGCTCCACCATAAGATTATGTGATAACATCGATATGTGTTGGCACTTGCTAGCGTCATGACGGTTGCACCGAGGAAGGCTCAACTAACAAGGCCTTCTCTTTGACAACAAAACGAAGAAAGGAGGGAGATACATGCCCTCGAGATATGTTTGTAATGAAGGGTTGGCATATCATAATGGAGGAAGGAGGCCCTCGAGATACTGATATAGATTATATGGCCATCCCATTACTAGATATTCTCCACAACATGTGTGTAATCTAGGTGCACTTGGCACTATCTTTCCTTTCTTAATTACCTTGATGCTAATTTAACTATTCTCACAAGAAATATTTCACCTTAAACAACAACTTATTGGTATAAGATATTGGTAACTATAATTTGGGTTTCAATAGAGATTGATGGTAGAAATTTTGATTTGTATAGAGTTGAAGTTGATGCCTTATTTGTTGTATTCTAGAAAATTATTTGTACATCAAATATTTTTACAAAATGCTTTTGTGCTAATTTGTTGAGATGGTAAATTTGGTTGTTTTGTGGACTAATTAGGATCCCTTTGATTTTATGGAAGAGTTTTAAGAATAAAATATATCTTTTAATGAACTTTGAGACTTACTTTGTCTAGGGCCTATTTTCTTAGAATAAAACTGATTATGGCAACATGTGTTCAAGGAGTTTAAACATGATTATGGCAACATGTGTTCGAAGGGTTGGAACCAGGGTCCGAGCACTAAAAGTACTTTGAAAATGCCTTTGTCCAAGTTGTTTGTCCATTGAATCTGGGCTAAAATTGAAATAGTCTTTTTCTTTGAAAATGTGATAGAAAATAATTAATATATGGTATTGGTATTTAGATAAATGTGAAGTTGATAGGATTTGTATTGTATCTTAGCAGCTAATCCTTACATAAACAACTAAAGCAAATATTTTGTACATTGGATTTTGAAAAATGATATTAGAAATTTCAATTTTTCATGTGGTAAACTTTGCTTCATTTTTCGTGAATTTCATTTTAAGTGTATTTTTTATAATTCTTGTAAACTTTGGTAAAGCGTTTTAACTAGAATTTTAATCGTTTGTGATTGATCAAGAGCACATCACATTTGTGGATAAAATGAAGTAACTTCAATATTTTTTAAGAACTAATTAAGTTTGCATATCATGTTGTCTTGTCTTGTCCATAGTTTATGTTAGTGTAATCCTAGCTAAAGTTAATAGTTGTATGTTTTTTCTTCATTATTGAATTCCATGTCAATCTTCATAAGGAAATTATTGCACATACAAATTCTTATAAAGCACTTTATTGTAATCAACTGGTTGTATGAGAGACAATGGTAGGGGGCTCATAGATCGTTGTATGCTTATTATCACTACTTATACCCAATGGATGCAAGAGACACCATCATGATAAAACTATATGAAATGTTGTAGAAAAAAAATGATTGGCTCTCCTCGTCTCAATGGCCTTAGAAAGCTTGAGAAAAGATTGAGGGGTCACTTGCACCGTAATCTCAATCATAATGATAATTAAAAATTCTATATCATTTAAAGGTTTATGAGTTATGTGCTCCTTTGAGTGTTGAAACATCCCTTTGTGTTATATCATGGTTATTTGTTGCTATGTTTTTTTTTCTTTCAAAAAAATGCCAGTGTTAAGAATGCACAATATTTCAAATCAATGATTAGGTAAAAGAGAGAAGGATTTGTCATATTTTTAATATGGACTAGTGCAAGCTAATGTTGTTAATGTTTCCTTCTCATGATACGTTAGTTTTTTATGAAAATATGAAAAAAAAAAACAATCTATTGAGTCAAATAAAATTATTATAGGTACATGCATTACTTATTAGAATATGGTGTAAAAATATGAAAATGTAGGAAATTGAATAAGACTTCAGAATATATATTTTTTATTTATGGAAAATTATAACTAAGAAAAATTCAAGTTCTTCTAACATTGGTACATGTTATTTTTTCTCTAAAATATAATGCATATGTTTGCGTTAAGACAATGGTTTAGTATCAAAATAATGGAATTTATTGAAACAAATGTGTATAGTTGTAGATAACAATTGGTTCTTGTGTGACACTATTTTCCCATATTTTTGTTAATTTTATATTTTTAAAAATTAATAAGGGTGAGTGAAAGCTAATGATGGTCCCTCATGACACGTTACTGGCAATGCAAACCTGGAAAAACAACAATTTGTTAACGTGGAGGGATTATTCAAGGTACTTTTACAATGAATTTTAATATGGTGTAAGAATATGAAACATAGGAAATTGAATTAGCTTTCCGAATATACAACTTTTATCATAAACATTGTGAATAACTAGGTCAAATTTGATATTTTCTAAAAGTGGTATCTTATTTTTCCAACAAAATATAAGGTATATGTTTTCGTTCGTGTAGGTGTTGAGTGTCTTAATGATGGAATTTAGTTCCAAAAATTTGTATACTTGTAGAGAACCCATTTTTCCCGTGCCATGTATTTTTTGAAAATTTTAATATTAATTTTATATATTTTTTTAAACTATCAAAGTCAACATTTGCTTGAAATTACAATGTCTTTTGTTCATGTAGGCTAAAAGGGTTTTAAAATGATCAAAACATTTTATTTTTTTTAGATTGTAGGTATCGGTCTCATATTGTGCCGCATATAACTTATTTGAGAAATGGTTAAGATGAGAAAAATTTATAGAAGAAATAAGAGGTACGTATTCTAGGATTTTGATACACGTGAAGACAAAAATAGATTAAAAATAATAAACAATAATAATTTAAAAAAAAAAAATTATATTTTTGAAATCTGCATAGCCGACTCGATCTATATCTATAATTTTGTCAACCACTGAATTTTTTAGCCTATAGAAAAATAACGTCAAAGACAAATATATAGAGGGGTATTCACAAAAATGGAGATTTTTATGAATTTGCATACCAAACCACTAATTTTTGTGAATTTGCAGACCAAACCACTAGGTTTGTCATCCAAAACCTAAGTATGATCCAGCCAAGTCAGCATACACCTTGTCAATCCCTCCCAAAAAATTTGAATTCAAACAAGCATGCACGCGCTCTAGGAACGTGTGCGCGCTCTAGAGTGTGTGCGCTCTCCCAAAGCGTGCGGTTTACATGCTCCTAAAAATAATTTCCTTCCTTCTCTATCTTTGTCCTCCCTCTCCTATATCTACCCCCCCATTTCTATTTCACTCTCCCTCTCCCTCTGTAACCCCCCTGTCTATCTCCCTCTCTCTCCCTCACAGTCCTATACATGGTAAGGCCTAGACATGGCAAGATTTAGACATCACAAGGAATGGAAAGACCTAGAGCTAGACCTTACCTTGACATGCCTCAGACTCTCACACCCAATCCCTCTGTTAAAACAAATTTTTCCTCACCCCATGCAACTTGCTTGGATGACCTTTTCATTTCCCTATGCAGACTTGAAGTCCCCTTTTGTAACTTCCAGAGCTAAAAAAAAACATTTTTCGACATATACGTGCCCTATTAGTTAAACAACAAGTGTATACGTAGGTTTCTCCACTACAAACTGCGTACATCGGGTTTGGTGCTCAAAATTAAAAATTATTTTGGGTTTCCATGCCATGTCATGGGATCCATGATCCTTGACCTTCCATATACTGGAAATGCTCCAACTCGACCCTTCAGTTCTATTTGAAGGCTATAAATTGAGCCATATCCAAACCTTGGAAAGAGGAGAAAATTCAACTTTGAGAGCAAAGATACTCTAGAAAAATTTCACTTCATATTGAGTCTGCATCCATTTATCCTTGAAAGTATGAACTCATTGTTCAGCCCTCAAGCTCTTCCTTCTTTGTGATGGAGAACCTCATTGTCTCCGTTATATGAGGTTGCCTTTGGTGGAGGATTGAAGTGGTGGAGGCTCAGCTGGAGGGACTTAGTTTCTCGGTTTCGATATGTGCCGATACAAAAGTTTGACACATATATACTTTTGTTGATTATTCTAATAGAAATACTCTTTTCTCGTCCAATTGATATCTTGCAAATATTTGAATTATTATTCCATGGGCATATTTGTCATGAATGTTAATGGATTATGATAATTTATATGATAACACTATAATAATAATAATAATCTATTTTTAAGGTAAAGGCCAAGACATACACCAAATTGGTGTATGAGACCCCCTCCGCCCAACGATTTGACTAGTAAAGTAAGTCTATGGAGGTATACATACCCTACCCCCCTCTGGAATTAAACTTGTGACCTCTTAAGAGGAAGCACATGTTCTTAACCATTAGGCCCACTCAGGTTGTATATATCATCATATGTCTGTGTATCTTGGTTGTTCAGGACAAGTTATAGGTATAAATCTTTGAGTTGCGTGCTCAACAGTGGTCTTCCTCAAACATCCAGATGAGGTAGGATTTTGGCCTTGTATTGTTAGCATTTCATTTACACAGGATACTTGGGATTAGAGTTGATTTATGCATGTCAATCTGTCTGTTGTGGTTTACCCCGTGCCATAGAGATATTCTCCTCGTAATAGAATTGACGACCATACTAGGGATTGATCTTCTTTTTTGGGGTTTGGAGTGTGTTCTCTTTGGTTTTCTCTCTGTTATCCTGAGTTTCCTTGTCTTCTGATTGCTTGAAAACCTATTTTTACTTTTCATCTGAGTTTCTTGGCTTAACCCTTTCCCTGTCAGTGTTTTTTTATATATATGCGTTTTTTCCCTTGACAGACACGTACATATGCGAGTTTTCTTTCATTAGGGAGCATACATATGCGACTTTTTCTTAAACAATCACGTACATAAACTATTTAGTCTTTGTGGCTGGGTTTGGTGTCTGCTGGGTGAGTTTGGTTGGTTGTTGAGTCTTCTTGGGTCTCTGTCCTAACTGTTAAGTGCTTACAGAGTGATAGGAAACCTTCTTATTGTTGAATTTTTAGGCGGTATTCTTTCTTATCATATTTTTCACTCGTTGTCCTTGCATCTTGGTCTGAGCATTTTCTTCTTGGTATCCTTCTTGGATTGTCTCTTTTTTTCTTGCAGTAGGGTTTGTATGTGAAGCTTCTATTTAGTCCTTTCATTTTCTTTTCTTTATATCGAAAATACAAAAAAAAAAATATTATTTTGCATTATGGAATTTTCTCTTTTGACTACTTTGCATTGATTTTGACACATGTGGAGAGATTGCATTTCATTGAAATTGTAGAAATTGCATTGAAAGTTTCATTTAGAAGCTTACCATCTCTTTAGAATTCAAGTTTAGTACTTAGCAGTTTTTTTATATTCACTTCTTTTATATGCTAAATCATAATACCATCAGTTTCATGACCACACCTCTTGAGTAAGCAGAAGCCATTAAAAGTAACGTTGATTAACTAAAATTGATTAGAAACGATTTTATTTTTTAGAGTACACAAACAAGTATAGGACATAGGGCCTTGGAATAGGATTTTTGTGAGTGAACTTCTCTAAGGATATTAAAATAAACATATGTGTCTGACCAAGGACCGGTGAAACCCATTGTGTAATTAGTGACGCCATGAGGCTTTGCTCACACCGGAGTTAAGAACGAGGTTGTGTGAAGTTGGTTGCAGAGGTATCCCTCTAATACCTTATTAGTGTTAGAGATATTTCTGTGGTTCTATTCATATTTGGGGATCTTGCTAGTACCTTTATCTCCGTGAGAGGCAATGATTTCAATATTTCAGGCTTTGTTACCATGCCTATATGGTGGACCAGAGTTATGACTGTTCGCCTATGCATTAGTTATATTGTGGTGACTCTAGTTGCTTGACATAGGTAGCCACATAGGTTACTTGCAAAGGTTATTCTGCAAGTACCCCGAGTCAGATAAGGGTTGGACAACACACAACCTTTATGGAGGATTACCTCTCCGGGGGGATCTAACCGAATGCGTTGTTAAGCCCATGAGGGCCCTTATTATTGATTCTGATACCTCCAATATTTTGAAGGGATTCTTAGGCCACTCTTGGGCGATGCATACCTACTTTAGTGAGAGAGGCCCCTCTTCAACCATTATATCATGTTTGTGTGCATTTGTCCCTTTTTGTTTATTTTGGTGTGCTCTCTGATTGTTACTTGGCCCTAGGAATTGATTTTATATCTCTATTCTTGAGTCATCATGGAACAAGACCAACTTCCTCACAGGTCTTGCCGTTTGTTGAAGTTACCACCACATCTTGATTCTTTACCGAAGTTTCCTTCTAAAAGGCGTAAAGTTAATAAACGTGGTACATATATCTCCACCTCCCAGACTTGTGATTATCCAATTATGAGTACTGAGTCAAATCTAAATGAAACAGGGAGTCCCTCAACTCCTATACCTTATGTGATTAGTGGGATCCCTTTGACTCCTTCATCCACGATGGTTAGAGTGTTGGAGATTCCCGTTCCTACTGCTACCCAACCTGTGGTTTCTACTCGAGCCATAAGAATGAACACTTTCAGGTCTCTTTTTGGTATTCCAGGATACAATTCTCAGTTGATAGCTTCAGTCTCTAACCCTTTTTCTTTTGATATGCCCAATATGACATCACAACTTTGATCCTCTATTCCAGTGACTAATGAAAACCCTAGTTTTGGACCTAGGGGAATGGCTCCTTCACATGCTACTCTCTCATTTGGTGGAGGTCATATTCCCCATATGAATCCTATGGTGGGAGGAAAACCTCCTTTTTCTTCTGGGTCTAATCCTAGTCTTAATGCTTCTGGATGGAGTACTCAACCGGGCGGACAAGGCACTTCCTATATTATGTCCTTTACCCCTCCTTCCACCATGATGATTCCAAAAAACACATTTGTTATGATGAATCCCCCTCTATCCTCCGGAGTTCCACCTGGAGGAAGTCAGTTCCACGCTATGGGAAACCCCCAGCCTAGATCTCCTCCCAATGGGGCAGTGCTTATAACCCTCATTATGATGCCTCCACAGGTATGGTTCCCATACAACATTTTATGAATAAGTTTGGAGGAGTATATTACCCTACCAGATAGGGCCATGGTGTCTACCAGAACCCTAGATGGCCTGCAATCCCTCAACACCAATCTTTCCTGGGATCATCAGCTCAGATGCTACAACCTCGAATCCCTTTTATTGACATGCTTAATCTGCCAATTTTTTTAAGATTAATGAATGACCCGGTGCTCACGATCCGTCATGGCCCCCCGTCCCCACCAACCTTCCTTCGGACATTCCAAAATTCAAAGGAAATACTAGCGAGGATCCGGGTGATCATGTTACTACTTTTCATCTTTGGTGCGAAATGGTACATTGAGCTACCGGGAGGAACATACAAAAATTTGCATCATATGGTTTTGGTCTTTCTCAACTACTTCCAGTTTCTAGTTCATTACAATTTTGGCATAGAAATTTTTTCATCCCTCCACCAAGATAAAGCCATGCATATCTCATACCATATCCAAGAGTGGCGTAGATGGAAGAGGTTGATCAAATCCTACATTCTTCCAGAGTTTCTGTTGGAATGGTTCCTTAAGTCCCGATTTCCTTATATTGTGAAGTATGTCTCTACATCCGGAGTAACATCTAAGGAAGAAGCTATTTTCAAATCCCAACAATTGGACCTCATATATGCTCAATATGGGATGTTGTATGAAATTTTTCCTGACGCACCGTGGTCGAACTACGACCCTAGAAAAAATCCTGGGCCTCATGTCGATCGAATCATAGGCTCCGCAAATGATAATTATATATATTTGGTGACAAACCAATTGAAATATTTTTCTCTAAGACGGCCTATAGCAGGACAATCTTCGACTTCTTTCTCCACTCCCACTCAGTCGGTAGATGTGCATTCTTTACAGTCGTCAACCAACCCAAATGGTAACTAGCAACTAGGAGGGAATAGAAAGAAAGGACGAGGTAATAATCATAAGGGTGGGATAAATAAGAACAAAGCCAAGGAAAACACTAACAATGATAGATCGAATAATAATGTTGGTGAGGGAAAGAAAGAAAAATGGAAGGTTAAGTTTCCTTGTAAACTTTGTAAAGATGATCACCTTACCCATCTATGCCCAAAAATTGAGGAATCCTCGAGGCTGTTATCACAGTCACCCATTGTACTGACCAATCCGTTTCCACATAATCAACACATGGCCTCGGGGGCCTCTAACACCGGAAATGCGTCGATCAAGGGTCAAAATCCCTCAGCACATGAAGGTGGCCATATATGTGTCAATATGGTCAAGTCTCAAATTGATGTAGCCACTCGATCTCGTGATTACAGTTCTTCACGGACTATTATTGGTCCAAAGTCTCCTCCCCCTCTGAAAACACCCTTGCAGATCAAAAAGCCCGAACCTCCACCTTATATTCCAAAAAGAGTACTGAAATGGTCTGCCCACAACCCTAATGCCAGAGTTGCCCAGAATTATTCGATTTTCAAAGACTTGGGTCAAACCCCTTGTGCGATGTCGACTTTGGAGGTGCTTTACACATGTTCTTCACAGAGGAGCACCTTGTTATCTGCTTTAGGAGCTCTAGAATCGTGTGGCTCAAAGGATATTAATTTTAACGTCAAATATGTTAAGCCTCACTTAACTTACCATGTGGCCTTTCAAATCCATGTGGAGTACACGAATATTACCATCAAACACACTGTAATTGATGAAGGTTTTGTGACATGTGTGATATCCCTAACTTGTTGGAAAGTCATTGCCTCTCTGACTCTATCTCAATCTATGACTATGTTGACCGCTTGTAATATACCAGATATAAAAAGTATGCAGTACAGAAATAAAATCCTAGAAATGGCAGAATAACAGTAATATAACCAGCATAATCTCCACAATAACATAGAAACGATATAAGAACAACAACAAAAATAGCACTTGATTCAGAAAGCAATGTTCACGGGCCTCTTCAATGGGGCAACCTCCAGTCGAGCATCGCTCTATTACAATAATCTCCAAGCTAGGGTTCTCATACCCTTGACTCCTATTTATACTAAATATGTCTATCAAGAGAAGCATCTAGAGGAAGATCCTTCTAGAAGCGAAAGCTTCTATTAGGTCTTCTTACATTTTCCTTATTCTATTTTATTGAAAGGCCTTATTAATATTGACCTTTATTACATCCGAATATATTGTTCTACCTATGTGTGGGTTAGGACCCTAACATGTCTGCCCCCTTAAAAACAACCTTGTCCTTAAGGCTTGAGATGTGGAAATTGCTGCAGAATGGTAGCTGGTTCCCAAGTGGCATTTGCTGGAGTTGTATCTTTCCACTAGACTAGAACTTCCTTGATGGTTCTCTGATGTAGGTGATGCTCACACTGGTCCAAAACTGCTTCTGGATGTAGCTAAATGGATCCTTCTTTAGCTAACTCAGGAAGGTTGGTTTGAATATGGCACCTAGTTCCAATCACCTTCTTTAAGCATGAAACATGAAAAATAGGATGTAGCTTCGAATGACTGGGAAGAGATGACTTATAGCCTACTTGTCCCACACGCTTGAGAATTGTATAAGGACCATAAAATTTGGGCACTAGCTTCTGACAATGCTGGGCCTTCAGGGAAGTTTGCTTGTAAGGTTGCAGTCGCAGAAACACCTGATCCCCTTCTGCAAATTGGCATTCAGAGCGACCTTGATCTACTTGTTGCTTCATGCAATTCTGTGCCATGAACAAGTTCTCTTTTAGGGTATGGAGAATAGCCTCTCGAACTGTAAGTTTTTGGTCAACCGTCTGGACCTTCGAGGTACCTAATAAGTATGAGAGAACTGAAGGTGGCTTCTATCCATATACCGCTTCAAAAGGATTCATGCGTGTAGCTGTATGGTAGGAAGTGTTGTACCACCATTCAACTAGGGGTAACCATTGAGCCCATTGATTTTGATTTTCAGAGGCAAAACACCTCAATATGTTTTCAAACACTTTTTGACAACTTTTGTTTGACCATCATTCTGGGGATGATAAGTTGTACTAAGATGCAATTGGGTGCCCTGTAGCTTGAACAGTTCTTGCCAAAAGTTGCTTGTGAAAGTTGGGTCACGATCAGAAACAATAGAGTGCGGCTTGGCATGAAGCTTGAAGACTTGGTCCATGAAAGTTTGAGCCACCGTGGATGCTGTAAACGGGTGTTGAAGAGCGCAGAAATGAGCATACACGGAAAGGAGATCAACAACCACCATTATGACTAATTTATTTCCCTATTTGGGTAAGCCGGTAATAAAGTCCATAGAGATATCCTTCCAAATAGCAGGTGGAATCAGAAGCGGTTGTAGTGTGCCCAGAGATTTGACTATTTCTCCTTTGTTTCGTTGACACACATCACATTCAGCGAAAAAATTACAGATGTCCTGTTTCATATCATCCCAGGAAAAAGAACTTTTGACCCTGTCATAGGTTTTGGTAAACCCGAAGTGCCTCGCTGTGGGTGTAGCATGAAGCTCGGAAAGTACCATGGATTTAAGCTTTGATTGTTTACTTAAATACAAATGGCCTTTGTATCGAAGCTCATCATGGAGCCAAGAGTACCCTGGGGGAGCTGGAGCATTGGACTACAATTGTTGGATCAGATGCGAACTTTTGGGATCTTTTAGCCATTCCTAGCGAACGACTTGGAGCCAATCTGGTACAATGAAGGAAAGAGAAAAAAGGGATCCTTCATCTTCATATTTTTGGGAAAGTGCATCCGCCACCACATTCTCTTTTCCTTTCTTATAAATGATCTCATAATCATATCCAAAGATCTTAGTCACCCATTTTTGTTGCTCTAGGGAGGAAATGCGTTGTTCCAAAAAATACTTAAGGCTTTGATGTTGGTCTTAATTTGGAAACGTTTCCCCAATAAATAAGGGTGTCACAGATCAACGACATGCAGAATAGCCATCATTTCCTTTTAATAGATGGATTTTCCCACATTCTTGTAAGATAATTGCTTGCTGGTAAAGGTTAGAGGTTGACCCTCTTGCATAAGGACAACACCAATTCCTTTCCCTGAGGCATCACATTCCAACACAAAGGTATTTGTGAAATTAGGAAGGGCTAGAACTAGAGTGGCGCACATGGCCATCTTCAAGGTTTGAAAATCTTGAGCAGTGGCTGGAGTCCAAGTGAAAGAGTTCTTTTTTAGGAGAGCAGTGAGAGGTGTTGCAATCTTTCCATAATTCTTAACAAACTTGTGATAATACCCTATTAAGCCTAGAAATCTCTGCAAGATTTTGAGAGTCTTTGGGTGCGACCAGTCTTGCATAGCTTCAATCTTTTTCGGATCCACACTGACGCCATCCTTGCCAACCAGATGACCTAAGTATTCTACTTCTGAGGTGACAAAAGAACATTTAGACTGTTTCAGGAAAAGTTGGTCCTGAGAGAGTAGATGGAGAACTCGATCCACATGAGTAAGGTGGTTTGTCCAAGTTTTTCTATAGATGATGATATCATCAAAGAAAAATAAGACAAAATGATAGAGAAAAGGATGGAAGACATGATTCATGAGGCTTTGGAAGGTGGAGGGGGCATTACACAAGCAAAAGGGCATGACCAAAAAATCACAGTGGCCCTCATGAGTTCTAAAGGCAGTCTTGAGAATGTATGCCTCTTTCATACATATCTAGTGGTAGCCTGAGAGAAGATCAAGTTTAGTAAAGAAATGGGCACCACTCAATTCATCCAGGAGGTCATCAATGACAGGAATGGGAAATTTGTCTTTAATGGTCAGTTTGTTGAGGGAACGGAAGTCAGGACACATTCACCAAGAACCTTCTTTCTTCAGGACCATGACTACAGGAGAAGAGTAGGGGCTCGTACTAGGGAGGATAACGCCTGCACTAAGGAGTTCCTAGACCATTTTCTCAATTTCAGTTTTTTGTGAAAAGGGGTGGCGATACAGATGGATATTGGGAGGAAGGCTTCCAGGTACAAGGGGAATGGAATGATCATGAACACCACGAGAAAGAGGGAGTCCTTGGGGAGTGGAAAATACCATTTTATGTTTAGAGAGGAGGGCTTAGTGGTCTTGCGGCACCGAGGGTGTCTTTGTTGCTTGTATGGCATGGAGTTGGGAAATAACACTAGAATGAACTTTTTTGAGCACCTTTTTCATGCGATGGGAACTAATGATCTTAGGTGAACCAATAGTGATGCCTTGGAATTTATATTGGTGGCCCTCCCAGTCAAATTGCATGGTTAATTCCTTAAAATACATGAGAATGGGACCCAAAGTCCTTAGCTAGTCTGCACCCAACACAATGTCACACCCACACATGTCAATAGCAAACATATGGGATTTTAGGTGGTAGTCACCGATTTGTAGATGCACATTTTCACAACGTCCTCCACATTTCATGGAACCACCATTGGCAATCATGATTTGGAAATTGTTGATGGCATGGATGTAGCAATGAGTTTCTTGGGCAATGTGGTGATGAATAAAATTATGGGTTCTTCCACTATCAACTAGAATGATGACCTTCTGATGCTTGATGTAACTGATTAACTTGAGGATTTGGGGAGTGGAGAAGCCAGTGAGAGCATTGAGGGAAATGATCAGTTCTACTTTGGGAGGGTCTGAGGGATGGGTTATTTCAGTGGTTTCAGGTGACTCAAACACAAGGGGAGTTTCAACATCCTCTTCTGAAATATCCTTGGAGATGGCCATAAAAAGATTTTGTTCCTTACACTTGTGGCCTGGGAAATATTTGTCATCACAATTATAACAAAGGCCTTTGAGTTGGCATTCAACCATTTCATCGCTAGTCAATTTTTGGATCTTTAGTGGGATGGAGGGAGTAGTTGGATTTATGAGTTTAGGGCGAGGGATAAAGGAGGTTTTTCGGTTTTGAGAAGATACCACTGGTTGTGCTTCTTTAGCTCTTTTAGTAGCCTCCACCCAACTTGAAGGTCGAGCCATGAGGACATGGGACCGAATCTCATCCTTGAGGCCACTGATAAAACACTCTCAAAAAAAGGCATCAGTCATGCCCTCTATTCGAAAAGCCACGTGCTCAAAGGAAGCTATAAAGTATTCCACTGTTCTTGATTGTTTCAACTTTTTCAAACAGCCCAAATGGTTGGTGTCAGTGTCAAAGCATTCATAAAGCTCAGCCACAAAGTGTGTCCAAGCAATATACTGTTGATGGGAAGTTTTTCTCCATTGCCACCATTGCCAACGTTCTTTATCTAGATGGAGAACACCATACCGGAGTTTGGCCAAGTCATCTGTAATGCCATATAGAGAGAAATAATGTTCCATTTGGGTTACCCACCCAGTGGGGTCCGAGCCATCAAATTTGGTCACATCCACCCGTGGAAGGCGTAGGTCACGTTGAAAGTGATGGTGCTAAAAGTTATGGGAATGAGAGCAATGTTCACCATCAATATGTGGAGGTGAGTTAGGGGAAGGGTTATCTATAGGGATTTTCAGTTGGTGCAGAGTGATGAAAAGACATATTCAAGCTAGGTGGTTAGTTCTTGCTTGAATTCCTCCATTGAGGAATGCATGGTTGTATTAATGATTTCAAAATTGGCATTGAGCTGTTTCACTTCTTGTTGGGTCGTAGTGAGACTAGATTGTAAGGTATTGAAGCAAGCTTCCAATTCTTGGCTACGGGTATGGGCCATGAGGACGAGGGAACTGAAAATGGGCTAGTGGGGTCAAAACATTTTGCCAAAAAATGATATGTATGAAGGTGATAAGGGAGAAGAGGTGAATCCAATGGAATAGGTCTCAAATAATGGTGAAAAAATTTCCAGACTGCGAAGTTATACTCCGGTCTAAAGAGTATTGCAGAGATGAAATCCACATATGCTTAACTAGAAAAAAAAGTGTAGTGATT
>JASDQU010683638.1:40290-51105 GCA_032191745.1 Picea mariana
GCCAAAAAATGATATGTATGAAGGTGATAAGGGAGAAGAGGTGAATCCAATGGAATAGGTCTCAAATAATGGTGAAAAAATTTCCAGACTGCGAAGTTATACTCCGGTCTAAAGAGTATTGCAGAGATGAAATCCACATATGCTTAACTAGAAAAAAAAGTGTAGTGATTTGGCAACCTGAACAAATTTGTGTGGAAATAGATCTTGTCTGTTTTAATTTGTTTACGTTTCTATCCCCCAAGGGTTAGGTATTCAAGGGTTCTACAGACAAGGGTTTGCCTTGTGCTATATCTCTCTGATATATGTGTGGGGTCCAACAGTAGTACTCGGCCCAATATCTCAAGGCACTAACTAAGGAGGATAGACCGTAACCTTAGCTGTACTACTCGACTACCTAGGTACTAGAGAGTATCTTCCCGAGTGTTGTTCTCGGTGGCACTATAGCAGTTAGGCGACCGATCGGTTTATCTAAAGAGGGATTCAGGAAATCTAGTCTGATCCATACACAGGTGTTGTCTGATGTGCTACCTCTTGAAGGGGTACCAACAGGGGTTACAAGGGTGTCCAACAGATGTGCGCTTAAGAACCACTTGTATTTCCTACGTGTATGAATCCATCAACCGTGGGTTTATGCACGTAATGACAGATCAATATGGCTTAAAGACGTTGGAATATGTCTCTACCCTAAAAAAAATTACCCACAATTTCTGCCAAGGAAAGTGCTCTCATACCACTTGTAATATACTAGATATAAAAGGTATGTTGTACAGAAATAAAATGCTAGAAATGGAAAAATAACAACAATATAACCAACGTAATCTCCACAATAACACATAAATGATATAAGAACAACAACATAAATAGCACTTGATTCAGAAAGCAATGTTCACGGGCCTCTTCGAGGGGGCAACATCCAGTCGAGCAACGCTCTATTACAATAATCTCCAAGATGGGGTTCTCATACCCTCGACTCCTATTTATACTAAATATGTCTATCAAATGAAGCATCTAGAGGAAGATCCTTCTAGAAGTGGAAGCTTCTATTAGGTCTTCTTACATATGCCTTATTCTATTTTATTAAAAGGCCTTATTAATATTGACCTTTATTACATCCGAATATATTGTTCTACCTATGTGCGGGTTAGGACCCTAACACCGCTTTTGATGGGCATTTATTCCAACCCCACAAAATTCTTCCCATTTTTCCAGTCCAGTTAGGTGGAAATACAGTGGAGTTTGATGTAGACGTAGTTGATGCGCCTCTAGACTATAATTTACTACTAGGGAATAATTGGACTTATTCCATGACAACAGTCGTGTCGTCCATTTTACGCACTTTGTGTTTTCTTCATGAAGGTAAAATAGTGATGATTGATCAATTGTCCTTTGCGCACACTAGTACTAGTACATCAGTTGGACCTTCAATCCCTGTGATCGACAATTCTTAGTAGGCAACTGAGGATGTTGGTGTCGAAATGTATTCCTCTCTCATGGGTACCATTGATTTCATGGCACCAATCCATCACATTCATGCCATTTCCAATGAGTCTTCATCGTCGATGACGTCCATTCCTTTCCGTACTTTGTATTTTAACGACCCTTGGACCCTACCTTCTCCGACTGTGTTGTGAGAAGGTCAGTCACACATTGGGATGGAAATGCCACTATTAGTGACATAAATTGCGTATCAATCTTTTCTTAACACTATTGCTGACCTAGATCCTTCCTCCTCGCAGACGGATGAGGAGGATCATGTTCTTGAGCCCGTATGGGCCATCCAATATTCTTGTTCACATGATTTCCTTGATGATACTTTACCCTTGGATGAAGCCATCTTAGAGGCCATGTATCTCGATAGGCCTTGGGACGATATGCTTCATCACTCTTATTTCCTCCCAGATCTTGTTAGGATCGAACAATATGACTTTAGATATACCTTAAGTGAGATGTTCGATCACACTGTGGTTCCACTAGATACGCATGGTATTTATGCCGAAGGAAATATGGCTAATATTTCTCCTATCGTTACGGTCGACATCTCTCGAATTCCTGGCAAAGTTGAGAACGTATATATCGGTGCAGATTGTTCGCCTAGAGAAATTCAGATCTACACCGACCTCTTCAAAGAGTTTTGTGATGTGATCGCTTGGTCGTACGAAGAGATTCCAGGGATCGACCCCAACATTTTTGAACATGAGATCAAGACTTATCTCAATGCTAGACCTATTCGACAACTTCTTAGAGTTGTTAGTCCTAGGAAGGCCCCTACTATTAAGGAAGAGGTGGAGAAGCTACTTAATACTGGTTTCATTTACCCAGTTCCCTTGACTAAATGGATGTCCAACCCCATTCTCCTGAATAAAAAACAAGCAACCATCCGCGTATGTATGGATTTATGAGACCTGGAAAAGGCTTGTCCTAAAGATAATTTCTCAACTCCTTTCATTGACCAGATTCTTGATGAGTGTGCAAGAAGTGAAGTATTTTATTTTATGGACGAATTTTCAAGGTATAATCAAATTCCAATCAAACTCGAGGATCAACATAAGATGGAATTTATTTTTCCTTTGGGTACTTTTGCATACCAGAAAATTCCTTTGATCCTTAAAAATGTCGGAGCAACCTTCCAACGCGCCATTACCTTTGCTTTTCATGATATCAAGCATATTATCGAATCTTACCTTGATGATCATGCTACTCACTCTCGCAAGAGAGTAGATCATTGCACTCACCTTCGATTAGTATTTGAGAGATGTCGTTACTATCGCATCCGTTTGAACCCTCATAAGTGCATCTTTTGCGTTAGGTCTAGCCATCTTTTAGGATTCTTAGTATCTAAGCATGGGATCATGGTAGATCCTATGAAGGTTGAGGCAATACTTTGATTTCCTCCCCCACACAAAATTTGACAACTTCAAGGTTTACAGGGGAAGGCTAACTTCTTGCATTGGTTCATAGTGAACTATGCCAATTTAACTAAGGGTTTCATGCATCTTTTGAAGAAGGATTCTTTGTTTATATGGGATGAGTGATCCCAGGAATCCTTCGTTCCTCTTAAGAAATCTTTGGTATCGGTGCCTCTGTTGAAGCTTCCAGACTACAGTAGAGACTATTTTCTTTATGTCACCGCATCCGAAGGGATAGTTGGTATGGTTCTGGTTCAGGAGGATGATGAGCTCCATGAGCACATTGTCTACTATCTCATTTGAAACTTAGTCGGTCCCGAACTTAAATACTCTCACGTAGAGAAACTAGCCTTGGCTGTCGTACAAACAGTTCAAATATTACAACATTATAGATTACTTTGCAAAACTACCGTAGTTGCAGATATCAATCCATTTCAATACGTCTTCACTAGACGTATCATAGGGTGGAAATACAATAAGTGGATTGTTATTTTGCAATAATTTGATCTCGATTTTGCTTCGGCGAAGTCTGAGAAATCACTATTTTTTTCCTAGGTGATATAAGACTTCCCTCGACTTGATGAGGACATTTTTCATGACGATTCATTCGTGGATGAACATATCTTCCTTATCTAATCTTCGGACCCCTAGTATGGAGATATTCTAATTTATCTTCAAACCTTGAAGCTATCGCAACATGTATAGAGAGACGATCGATGACTTATATGTCATCAAGATAAAAATTACCTTATTATTGGTGACACTTATTATCATTGAGGAGTAGATAATACTTTGCATCATTGCTTGACTCACAAGGAAGATGAATTGGTTCTCAATTACTGTCACAGTGGGGCTTGTGGTGGTCATTTATCTGGGATTGCGACAACCCAAAAAATATTACGAGTCGATTATTTTTGGCCACCAATTTTTAAAGATTGTGATGAAGTGTTCAAGAAGTGTCACCCTTTCCAGGTGTTCACTGGGAAAATGCCCTCACATCCAGCCCCTATTCATCCAGTCATCATCGTTAGTCCCTTCACCAAGTGGGGGGTATATTTTATGTACTGTAACCCAGCTTCATCTAGAGGGCATCGACATATCATTGTGGCCATGGATTACTTCACTAAATGGGCAGAGGCCATGCCTACCATTAAATCTGATGGTAAGACTGCAACAGTCTTTGTATTCAACCAGATTATAGCTTGGTTCTGAATCCCAAAAGAGATTGTCACTGATCATTGCAGACACTTTTAGAATGAAATGATGAAAGAGTTAGCATCAAAACTGGGTTTTAAGCATGGTCATTCTTCGCCTTATTATCCCCAGGAAAATGGACAAGTAGAGGCAGTGAATAAATCTCCCAAGACCATCTTGAAAAAAACTATCATCTAGACTAAGTCTGACTCAAATCTGATACTTTATCCTACACTTTGGGCATATTGAATCTCAGTAAATACTTCCACTGATTTTTCTCCTTTTCAATTAGTACATGGCATGGAGTCGATTCTTCTGGCTGAATGCGAAATCCCTTCCCTCAAGTTGGAAATTGAGCTCCTTCTTGACACATCCGATCTTGAAGAATTCCTTATGCACCTAGAACGTTTTGATGTGTAGCGTTGATATGTCTCTATGGTTATCGAAGCGAATAAACGACATGTTAAGGTTCAGTATGATAGGTCTGTCTATCCTCTGTAGTACATTGAGGGTGACTTGGTTCTCCTATATGACCAAGCCAAGGAACCATTGGGGGTAGGAAAGTTCAACACCATGTGGCACGTTCCTTATATCGTGCGACGTGTTTTAGAGAAAGGAGCCTATGAATTGGAATATTATGAAGGAAATATGTTGGATGAGCCCATAAATGGGCTCTACCTTAAAAGGTATTATGAATAAACCCTCAAGCTTGGGCGTGACCTTCTGTATACTAATGTATCTTCGTGTATATATATATATTCCTTTGTGTCATCGAATTGCTTATCAATTTTTCCCTTGGTTGGCATATTTCAACAAAATCTTCAGTTTACTTAGGATTTATAGACGGTGCCAGTCATCATACACAGAACATGGCCTCCACCGCTTGGGTCATTTACTCACACGAGGGACAACTGGTGTCCTCAGGTGTCATTCGTCTGGAGCCATCAATGAATAATGTGGTTGATTATAGCGGCGTTATAGAACTATAACATGACACCATTTAACATGGTGTTCAGTCTTTAGAGGTTTTCCTGGACTCCCAGTTAGTCGTATGTCAATTGAACGATTGTTACCGTGTGCGAGACCCTACTCTACTTTGACGATTCCTACGGGTACGACTTTTGGAACAATGCTTTGATTTTCTTAGTTATAATCACATACCTAGAAGTTCTAATCATGTATCCAACGCATATGCTAATTATATTTTAGATTTACATTTGTCATATAACTAAGAAAAGAAAAAACATTCATGCATGTACACATTGTAACATATATAAGTAAATATGAAGACAATGTTTTTTATATTTTTTCAAAAAAATGTGGTGTCATAATACAAAATGGGGCTCACATCCTTAAAATACATATATGGCCGGTATATATATGACCATGGAATCTATTCCTATGGCGCCAGATGTGTATCATGATATCACACTACGATGTTTGCGAGACGCTGGAAGAGTCTTACCCACGCACGGGGTACACCCACCACTTGTCATTGGACAACCTTTGGTAGATACTCCACTTGAACTATAGGAATCATGTGCGTCAATTGAGACAGGTTCCCTTGCAAATTATGTAACACTCTATCTGCATCTCCTCTTACATGCTCATATCCTGGGCTCCTCCACCGATGTCATGGGAATCCCTCGGGCTATCACGGACCTACATCTGCATGACAAATCATTTTGTTAATACTTGATACCATACAAAAATATTTGCGTTTTTTATTCTTTTTGAAAAAACACAAAAAGATGAAATATATAAAAATATTTCTTACCAATATCACCGTAGTTAGAACCTGGTGGAAAATACATATCTAGATCCCCTCTGTAGTCGATCCCAACATAAGAGTAGTCGTCAATGTCTATGACCTGTCGATGCCATGAGAAAAAGAACTCATCATTGTAGGGGGTTGGCACCCTACCACCTCCTAGCCACCTCATCACATCGGTCCACCTTGACATGGATGGATCACGCAGTCCATGTGGAATAATCTTTAATCTAGGGATCAAACCTGGAACCCACTCAAAGAAAAAACTACACATAATGGATGCAAATCCGAAGTTTCTCTTTCTCCCTTGTTTTCAATCTGTTAGCTGGCTCTTCATGTTAGCCAACAGTGAGGTACACTAGTCATAAACACTCCACTGCATATAACATGAGTGGCCTTGATTCCTGGTGCAACGAGGCTGACCCCAAGATCCATGTAAGAAAAAGTATGACGATCTTTAATCTTAGGTTCTCGATCACCCTGATTGGGAGTTTCCTCCATATTTTATCTATACCTGCAACACAGTGGGTGGCAATGTAATCCTCCATGGTCATACCACCCCCATCCCACCGGGCCTTGAGATTCTCTACCTCTCCCTGGTGAGACAATCCTATGATAAAATATATCTTGTCCACTTCAATCCTCAACGGTTTCCCATCGAGATTGAAGGCCTCTATCTCTGGATCCCAGTAGTTTACGAGCATCTAGAGTAACCTCACTTGAGCCCTCATTCCTTTGAGAGTCCAAAATTTATAAAGATTACATATTTTTAAATCATGTTGGGCCCCTGCATTCCTTTCCACATCTATCTCTTCATGCTCCCTCTCCCTCCATTCAAGCACCATCCAACAAAGGAAAAGTCACTTTTTGAGTGAAATCTTTCCAAAAAAAAAGTGGTCAGGGACTTGTACGCGAGCTAACATGGTAATAGTTGCGTATAGGGCTTCATATACGTGACCCGATGAACTATCACTCGCGTACACCCTAATTCACATTTTGCGCCCTATAATACTCAAAAAATGAGGCCTAAAATTGAAATTCAAACTAATGAAATTGAAGTAGAGGGGATGGGCACTTACTTGGTCCAGATGGTTTCTAATTTCGTTGATCGTAGCTCCCACAATCAACACTTGAATATAGAGGGGAAACTGGCCTAAAATGCACTATGTGGGTAAAAAAACTTAAATGGTATGGTAAAATGATATATGTTTACTATTAGTAGAAATTTTTTACCCACTCTATATAGTTGATGATAATGTTTTACCTTGTGGACTAATAGTATAGTGGAAATAATTGGTTTTGGTGGTTTTATCTAGGATTTTTGTGGTTTCTAGCATCATACCGCCCATTCGTGCCTTAGATAGGTATTTTCTATCACCAACATATAGGATAGGTTGTCAATCTATTTTTGCAATTTGGCATTGTCCTATGACTGTGATCCATATTCTTTAGGTACAAACCCATTTATTAGCAACACAAAACCTTCTTACTGCTACTAGAAGTGTCGTTACTAAGTGGTAGAGGCTCACCAAACATGGGTGCCCTAGTTAGAACCTTTGTGCCATTTGGTTCCCATGCAGAAGTTATTCCATAGGACTGGGAGTCCCTTATAGTTCCAATATGACTTTGCATTCAAACCCCATATTCTTACTCACAAGCATTCTGACCTTTACCTATGGGAATCCCCCCAAGTCTTAGTTAATCTCTTTTCCAACTCTCTGAAAAAAGGAAAAGATTTCTGAGTGAACTTGTCTCTTTCACACTCATTAAATGGATTTGAAAGGACATCTATTTGGTGTAAGTTTAACTCTTTTTTGGACCAAGTAGACTACTTACGAAAAAGGAATACTCTAGTCACCATTGGCTGGAAGAGTTATCCTGGGTATTATTTTATACTTTTTTAGGCCTAGGGGACTAAATATACTTAAAAGGACATTCTTTGGAGTTAAGTTGTAATTTCATTCCATCATCCTGCTTGCAATATTGAGACTATTGTTGGTTCCCTCTTTCTAGTTATAAGCTACTTTCCTCATCAATTTGCATCACTAGCCAAGCAGAGCCTTGTTTATATCCGTTGCATATTGACACCCTGTACCCTAAGATGAAACATTCCCCTGAGTGTCCATGCCCCACATGCACTTCCTTGCATTGAGCATAGGTATGTTCCATTGTTTTGAGCTAGTTTCTTACTCACGACACTCGTTTCCTCTCCTGTATCATAGCATTGCTTTGCCTATGAAAAAAAAAAAAAAAGGGCGGGAAAAAGAATATTATCTTATGTCGACAACAGTCGTGTCACCTTTGAACGGAGCACAAACTTTTGAGTCCACTATCAGCCAATGTTTGGGTTTAGCATGACCTTAGGAATATGAGATCATTACTTAAAGTTTACTTCTTCGACTAGTTATTCTTCCAGTCCCTATGGAGATTTCATTGATGCCTCCTGCATCACGAAGTTTTATCATCAAGTCTATGATGTTTGAGTTATCCATATGTATCATGCTCTCATTCAAAGGATATATATAAGCCTGTGTCGACCATTTCTCATAACCCTTGATTTTGCATGCCGGCCATACCCTTAGTGTGTCTTAAAGTCACATGAAGTTGTAGTCCTATTGTGTACCCTGGTCCTACTTTCATTATGGGTAAGTAACCTGGAACCCTACAGTTGACATCTCCTCATTGGTTGCTAACTGGGGGGTTTCCCTTCTGTTCGACGGAAATAAATATATTCACACATTGGGATTCATGCAGTGCCTTGGGTGCCATTAGCCTTATTGATGGTTTCCTCGCCTTTGTCGGTAGTCTTCCTCATTGGATGCTATTAAGAGGGTCTCTTTCGTGCACTACTTGCATTTGGTGCATGCAAGAGATGCACAGGGTCATTAGTTCATGAACATCCTATTCATCTGAGATACTCCTAATATTAAATATATTTCTTTGTACTTCATGATGACTAATGAGGGATGCCCTAATGGTCTCCTTCCAGCGGGTCTCCTTCCATTGAATTCATCTCATCTATTCTGGAAATGAGGCCTAGATTCCTATGAGTACCTAGAGGCTTGCATTTATCAGTGGCATGTTTTCTCGCCATCGACAGTTGGGAATACATCAATGTCTCCTGATCTATGGATTCTTCAAGTGTTCGACCTCAACACCCTTATTCACACTTGTAAGAATGTACTTGGTGCCTTGATACCTACTTTCATTATCGGTAGGTTGCCTCACATTTGTTAACGATATACCTTAATGATTGGTAATCAAATGAAGTCTCATTGTGTTCAACCTCAACTCCTCTATTCACATGATGTAGACTTCAACCTTCAACGGATAGTGTAGAATACCTCCATATTATAGTAGCAGCTTTCCTAATATGTTGTTTTCTTTCATTGGACCAGTACCTATATGAATTTAGTGATCATGAGAGATCAGATTGTACTCCATTGTATACAGATATCTTTAGATATATTTTGAGACTAGTTTCCACTGGGCCTTGTTAGTGACTATGACAGCCTATGGCATGTGTCTCCTTTGTATTTCCTATTCATGGCCATGAAAAACTGTTTGTTATATTTCCACATGGATCTGTAGTGTAATTCAAATTGGAAACAATGTGTACAAAGTCATTATGGATTGTAATATTCTCATGAGTAACTAGCACTTCTAGCTAAGTCCCCATTACTCCACTTCTGGGAATTATAATGTATTTTGGCCATCACAGATACTCTTATGACCTCACACATTAGGGGCCATCTGTTACAACAAATGTTTCCTCACCCCATGCAACTTGCTTGGATGGCATTTTCATTTCCCTATGCAGAATTGAAGTTCCCTTTTGTAAATTCCAGAGCTAAAAAAGAACATTTTTCCACATATACGCTCCCTATTAGTTAGACAACAAGAATATATGCAACTTGCTCCACTACAGCCCACTTACATTGAGTTTGGTTCTCAAAATTAAAAATTATGTCGGGTTTCCATGCCATGTCATGGGATCAATGATCCTTGAGATTCCATATACTGGAAACGCTTTGAATCAGCCCTTCAATTCCATTTGAAGGCTATAAATTGAGCCATATCCAAACCTTGGAAAGAGGAGAGAATTCAACTTTGAGAGCAAATATACTCTAGAGAAATTTCACTTCATATTAAGTCTGCATCCCTTTATCTTTGAAAGTTTGAACTCATTGTTTAGCCCCTAAGCTCTTTCTTATTTGTGATGGAGAACCTCATTGTCTCTGTTATATGATCTTTCCATTGGTGGAGGATTGAAGTGGTTGAGGCCTAGATGGAGGGACTTAGTTTCTCGGTTCCGATATGTTCCAGTAAAGAATTTTGTCACATATATAGTTTTGTTGATTATTCTAATAGAAATACTCTTTTCTTGTCCAATTGATATCTCGCAAATATTTGAATTACTATTCCATGGGAATATTTGTCATGAATGTTAATGAATTATGCTAATTTATATGCTAACACTATATATCACCATATGCTTGCATATATTGGTTGTTGAGGATAAGTTGCAGGTATAAACATTTGAGTTGTGCGCTGAACGATGGTCTTCATCAAACGTTTGGATGAGGTAGGATCTTGGCCTTGTCTTGTTAGCATTTCATTTACGTAACATACTTGGGATTAGAGATGGTTTATGTGTGTCAATCTGTTTGTTTTGGTTTACCCCATTCCAAAGAGAGATTTTCCTCATAACACCTGCTCTATCCCCCCCTTCTTCTACTCTCCCTCCCTCTCTCTCTCTCTCTTTCTATCTCTTTGCCCATTTCTCCCTCACTCCCCTCTCTCTTCCACTTCTATTCCACCCTTTCTCTCTCTCATCATTGTTAGTCTCAGTCTCACTCTCTATTCCCCTCTTTCTCTCTCTATTCTCTCTCTCTCTCCCTCTATCTCCCCCCCTTTCTCTCATTCTCTCACCACCCCCCTTCT
>JASDQU010683639.1:0-20519 GCA_032191745.1 Picea mariana
TCCATCATCTATTATAAAATAATGTAAAACATATAATAAAAAAAGTAAAAAATAAAAAATAAGGTGTAGGAAGAATAGATAAAGAATATATATAAAAAAAAATACTCTTGTTTGACGTCGATGATGTTGGAACTGGCAAAAATCTTTACTTCTGGAAGAGGAATATTGAAATACACCAAGCCTGGAGCAAATTCAAACTGTGCTAATGGGTTGCTTAGTAGTTTCTCTGCAATTTGGCAGAGGTCTCTTTGAACCAACCTTGTTGAGAAGCTTTTATCCAACCATAGCCAGTAATGTTAGGATTCGTTGAGTAGTTTCCACTATAAAAAAAAAAAATATATAGATTCAGAACGCTTTTACCCACTAAACAATTGCAAGACAAAAGCATATTATCATTGGTGAATATTTTTGGTTGTAACTGCGTGAGAGATTTTTTTAGTACTACCCGTCTTTGGGTGAACCCTTCACCGATGATTAGGGAGCCAAGAAGAAAGAATATTGCAATCCTGCTCTTCATTAATTTCCCCAATCTGAACAACTGCATTAAAGTGAAGAAAGAATACAAAAATCCCAAAAACAAAAAACTGGTTACCTAATGTTTAAGTCAATGTTGTTAGTGTTAATAAATTTTACTACCCAAAAAAAATAAATTCTACATTAATAGAGAAAGAAGATAATCTTATGAGTTTGCACTACAAAAGATGAAATATAACCATGACTACAACGATTATGAAATCTTAGCTAATGATAAAAGGCTTCCCACGCTATCAGCCTATCCTCCAAGGTAATGGTCCCGAAAGCCCCTGTCATGTATGCTGGTCATGGCATCGGCTAACTTGTACGACTGCTTCCTTGGATTTTTCTTGTCTGAACACTTGGTAGGGAGTGAACACTTGGTAGGGAGTGAACAACGGGGGAACTGTGTGGCCAACATGTGGACCACGTCTCCTTGATGGAGGCTGCATTTTGCGCATAGATATCTTTGCCCAGTGGCTGAGGGTGTTTCGTAAACTAAAATGTGAGCCTCTGCCACATCCCTCACGTCCACGTATACTTGTGTTGAGTTCACATACGCCTTCGTTGATCTTGTCAAGTATTTTATAATATGAGAAGTGCTGGGGTTCATGCCGCACTGCAACAAGGGACCTAAAACCAGGCCTAGATTAATCACTACCAACTCTAGATTCCTTCTCTCGGCAATCCGCCCCCCCAAAAAAAACAGGTTACCCATGTTTATCAGACTTTCAAGTACCAATAAATTGACATTGAAATAGGTGGGTAGATATAAACTAAAACACTTACCCCACTCGGGCCCAGGGAGCTTGTCCACCAGGAATACCAATTCATTGTGATAAAATACATACTAATCCACACACCAATCTATGAAACGAGCCAAATTATCTGAATGAGGATGAGATAAGATTTCCAAATGGAATCAACGTTGCAGTTGAGAAATGAAGATAGCTGAGCAAAGATTCAGATTGGATTCCTGCAACAAGTTTACCAACAGAATGGATGCTAGATGCCCATTAGTTTTTACAGTAAGTTAAAAAAAAATTAAAAAAATAATAACACATAAATAAATATATTGGGTACAGGCCCAATTTCAAAGCATAGAGACCAAGCCACGAAGGAGGAGCCCACGATAGGTGTTATAGTGCACTACGCATCATAAATAAATAAATAAAATAATAACACATAAATAAATATATTAGGTACAGGCCCAATTTCAAAGCCCAACGACCAAGCCACGAAGGAGGAGCCCACGATAGGTGTTATAGTGCACTACGCATCATAAATAAATAAATAAATAAAAATAGCCCACAAAGCATATCCAACACCCAAACGACTGCAAACAACAACAACACACAAGCCAGCACCCAATCACCAGCGGCAAACACAAGTAGTAGCCTTGGGCTCACATCGTCATACATAAGCTAACATCTATACCAATTAAATACACAACACAAAGCTCAACGTCAAGCGCACAAGACCATAATTTGCACACAACTCATCATCTATCTGCAAAAGTCTACTAATCGACAGCGCACCTGCAACAACAAACAATCCAAAACCCAAGCACCAGCACTCAGAGCCGAGCATCGAGCCACTGAGGGAGGAGCCTGCAGTTGCAGAGTTAGGGAGAAGAAAACCCTGGCCGCACTTGCAGAGTGGGAGAGGCGACAAAAGAGTGGAGCGTTATGAGAACAAGTGTAGGGTTAGGTTTAGGTCAGGAGGGCGCTGGAGGAAGCAAGGTGGGCATGTGGAATCCATGCGTGCCGCACTTTTTTTTATTATTTTGATATTTGTTAAAAAAAAAAAAAACATATTTATTAAATTGCATTTTTTTATATATTTAAAATTTGTTTTTACATATTCCAATTTTGTTAAATATAATTATTAAATTTATGCTAAACAGTTTTTTTAAATAGTTTAAATTTCTTTACACCTTAAATTTAAATAGTTTAAATTTAAATTTTTTTAAATAGTTTAAAATTATGTTAAGCACCTTAAATAGTTTAATTTTTAAATAATTTAAATTTCTTTACATTTAAAACTATGTTTAAATTATATTTCAATTAATGATCTAAATTCATGTTTAATTTAAAACTACTTAAGGTGATTAAATGATTAGTAACTAATAAATTAGGATGATTAATTAACTAAATGAGTGATCAGTGTTAATGATAAATTATGATTAGAAATCACGTTAATTAGCTCTAAACAAAAAGTTTAAAGGACTTAGACCAGGATAAATGGGAGGGGTTCCATGCGCACTAGGAAGGTAAGTTAGAGGAATAGGTGAGAGGGGTACAGTGCTAGCGTAACTACCGAGCGAGAGGGTCAATAGTTTTCTTAGGCGAAGACATCAAGCTTAGACGCTTAAACCCCAACCTAGCCACCTCCCCTAAAGAGAGTAATGTCTGTTTACAGACAAGTAAAAAACCTTACGCCTAACCTTGTTTTCTAGATAAGTTGCGCAAATGTGAAACGTCCTTGAACTCACCCTGACAACTTTGGTTGATGCAAGTTAAATAATACAGGATGGTTAGGACTCAAGGAAATCAAGGCAGAGGGGCATCGACACAGACACCGCCAACACCGCCACCATCATCGCCTAAACTAGCTCTCATACTATGCTCTTTGGAGTCCATAAATGAGAATTTAAAGGGATGTCAACCAATAGGGATCGAAGTGGAGCCCCCACCATCTGGATCGGGTAATCCAAAAGCATCGAGGGATTCAAAGGGAGGACCCCCACCCGAAGACATCACTAGAAAACTACAGAAGATCAAACTTCCATAGTTTGTCGGGGGTCGCGCCAGTGAATGCTTGGAAGCATGGTTGGAAGGCATGCCAAGGTTTTTTTCCTTAAGGGACTATGCGTCCACTTCAAAGGAAAAGATAACAATTTTTCAGTTGAGAGACAGTGCAATAAACTGGTGGGGAAACTTGGAAAGACAACTGCACCTTACCCCAGACACTGTGTCTTGGGAACTTTTCGAGGAGAGGTTCCAAAGGAAATATCTACCATCTTACTATGAGGAACAACAGGTAGGAGCGTTTCATGCCTTAGTACAGGGAAACAGAACCGTAGAAGAATATGAGATTAGGTTTATGGAATTGGTCAAATATGTTTCATATATGGATAATGACCAACGACAGGTAGAACGCTTTGTCTACGGGTTGAACCCTAAGATAAGGGCTATGGTGCTGATGTGGAAATTGTCTTCAGTAGCGGAAGTTGTGGAAAATGCACGTTATGTGGAGGAACACATGAATTTAGATGGAGGTACGAGACCGACCTTTCTGGATCATCCTGGATTCATAGGGAAGGCCCATAGGACATTTCCCAGAGGAGGGGGCTCAAGGCCACCTCCATGCGGTAACAGAGTCACACCAAGGACAGTAGCCGCAGGGATTTCAATGGTAGCAAGTGCATCATCTCGTTCATCACCAACGACGCAAGCAGGTCCACGACCATCTCAGGGAGAAGATACTAGGGGCAGGGGTTCCAGGGGAAGGAACTCATTTCAGAGATAGTCACAGAACAGTGCGCAAGTTCAATCTCGTATTACCTGTTGGGGATGTGGACGACCCCATTACCAATGTGACTGCCCAGAGTTACAATCAAGATTTGTGCATAGAGAAGGAAAGGCCCCGATGGGAAGAGCAAGTAGCAGCCACCAGATTTACGCAGTGGTTAATAATCGCCATGCCGAAAATCAACCCACGGTGGTGGAGTCATCAGGTACGCTAAATCATATCAATGTTAATATTTTATTTGATTATGGTGTGACAGATAGTTTCATTTCACCATCTTCATTAGAAAAGAGTGGTTTGGTAGCCTACGAGCACGATGACTTTAAACAAGTCGAGATGGCTTCGGGGGAAAAAAAAGCGGTAGGACCTAGCGTCGATAATTGTATAGTAGACCTGGGAGTGTATACTACCAGGTTGAAGGTATATGTCACTACTCTCAGGGTGTATGACCTAATCATTGGAATGGATTGGTTAGAAGCTCATCGAGCTTTGGTAGATTTTTTGGCAAAAATGGTGCTTTGTGTCGACGATGAAGGAAGACCAGTAGAGATCCAGGGTGTACGGAGAAAAGTGTCATTATGCTTTATCTCAACTATGAAGGTTAAGCGATGCTTGAGGCAAGGGTGTCGACTATATGTAGTGGAAGCAGTGAATGAAAGGAAGGGACCCTCATTAGATCAGTACCCGGTATTGTCAAGATTTAAGGATGTTTTTCTGAACGAATTACCAGGGTTACCTCCTGAGAGGGAGCTTGATTTTACTATTGAGCTAAAACCTAGTGAAGAACCAATTTCCAAGACTCCGTATCGGATGACAGAGCCAGAACTTTGTGAGTTGCAAATGCAGTTGAAAGAGTTACTGGACTTAGGGCTAATAAGGCCTAGTATCTCACCTTGGGGTGCACCAATAATTTTTGTAAAGAAGAAGGATGGTTCCTTACGATTGTGTATAGATTACAGGGACTTGAACAATGCTACAGTGAAAAATAGGTACCCAATGTCGTGAATAGATGACCTCTTCGATCAAATGAAAGGAGCAACAATATTCTCAAATATTGATTTGCGATCAGGGTATCACGAGTTAAGGATTAATGAAGGCGATATCCCAAAAACTACGTTTCAAACTTGGTTTGGACATTACGAGTTTGTCGTAGTACCTTTTGGATTGACCAATGCGCCAACAGTATTCATGAGCCTCATGAACGACATATTCTGGAAGTACTTAGACCGTTTTGTACAAGTCTTTCTAGATGACATCCTCATCTATTCCAAGAACGAAAGAGAACATGAGGAACACTTACGAGTGGTGTTGTCCTGCCTTAGAGAGAACAAATTGTATGGGAAGTTGTCAAAGTGTTCCTTCTTTTAGAAAGAGATCCACTATTTAGGTCATATCATTTCCGGTGAAGGAATCTCTGTGGACCCAGAAAAGGTAAAGGCCATTATGGAGTGGCCAGTGCCAAAAAATGCCCATGAGCTGAGAAGCTTCATGGGGCTAGCAGGTTACTATCGGAGATTTGTGGAAGGATTCTCAAAAATAGTGAAACCCATCACCACTTTGCAGCACAAAGGGGTCAGGTATGAATGGATATAAGAATGTGATAGTTCATTCATTGAGCTTAAGAGGTTACTAACTAGTGCGCCAATTCTACGAATGTCGGATATGGAAAGAGACTTCACAGTCTGCACGGATGCCTCGAAGCAAGGGTTGGGGGCCATGCTAATGCATGATGGAGGAGTGATAGCTTATGCATCAAGGAAGTTGAAGAAACACGAAGAGCTATATGCAACTCAGGATTTAGAGTTGGCAGCTATAATGCTAGCTCTGAAACTTTGGAGGGACTATCTTGTGGGGTGAAACTTTGAGCTCAATACGGACCATCAAAGTTTAAAACATCTCTTCACTCAAAGGGATCTGAATGCCAGGCAAAGGCAATGAAGTGAGTATGATTTTGGTATTTCATACATCAAGGGAAAGGAAAATGTGGTCGCAGATGCCTTGAGTAGGAGACCACGTGTCTTCTCCTTGGTACCCTTAAAGGTCAATCTAAGGGAACATGTGCTGACACAACTCCAAGGAGACAGTTGGTATTTAAAGGTTACTTCAAACCTCCAGAGTGGGAGGCAATTAGATCCAAAGTATGAAGGATATAGTTTGGAAGCAGACGGACTATTGAGATATCGGGAAAGGATGTACATTCCTAACAATGGGAATATTAGAAGCATCACACTGAAGGAAGCCCATAGAGCACTTTATTGTGCGCATCCAGGTGTGAAAAAGATGTACGCAGACATGAGGAAGCTTTTCTTCTAGGTAGGCATGAAGCGCGATGTAGTCCATTTCATCGCCAAATGCCTAGAGTGTCAACAAGTGAAAGCCGACCACCATCACCCGGCAGGCCTCCTACAACCACATGATGTCCCTATGTCCAAGTGGGAAGTCATCTCTATGGATTTTGTTGTGGGGTTGCCGCTCACATCTCATAGACACAATGCAATTCTTGTGATAGTTGATAAGTTAACCAAGAGTGCTCATTTTATTCCGGTTAGAGACACTTAGAATGTCACTGATGTGGCACGCGTGTTTGTAAGTGAGGTCATCCATTTGCACGGGATACCTAAGAAGATCATTTCAGATAGAGACTCCAGATTCACTTCTAGGTTTTGGACAAGTTTGCAGTCAGCATTGGGAACCCAGTTGAACTTAAGCACAACTTATCATCCTGAAACAGATGGGAAAACTGAGAGAGTAAACCAAGTCATGGAAGACATGCTTAGGATGTATGTCATGGATAATCAAACCCATTGGGAGAAGTACCTACCTTTGGTATAGTTTTCCTACAATAACAGTTTTCATAGCTCCATCGGAATGCCACCCTATGAAGCTCTGTATGGAAGGCCATACAGAATGTCGTTGAGATGGGATAGATTAGAAGATCGAGTAACAGTTGGGCCATAATTGATTCAAGATATGGAGGAACAGGTGATTCAAATTAGACAGAGACTAAAGGAAGCACAAGATAGGCAGAAAAGTTATGTTGATGCACACAAGACCGACCGGAGTTATGAAGTGGGAGACCGGTTTTTCATTCATATCATGCCTAATAAGAGTACCATACGATTCGAGAAGGGGAAAAAGTTGTCACCTCGATTTATAGGATTGTTTAGAATCCAAGAGAAAATTGGACCCATTGCCTATCGTCTCGTACTGCCACCCCACTTGCATAAAACTCATAATGTTTTTCATGTATCTGTTTTACGTCATTATGTTGCTGATGAATCACATAAACTAAATTGGAAGGAATTGCAGGTATCGGACATGGGAACTCTCACGGTAGAACCATTACGCATATTGGACCGTAGAGTTCGACAGCTCAGGAACCGTCTAGTAGACCAAGTTAAGGTCCAGTGTGACAAGTATAGTCTAGGATCTGCTACTTGAGAAGACGTCGAGACACTACGACGAGACTATCCCTCACTTTTTTTGACCACCTCGAGAATATGTTTCTCGAAGGTTGAGTATATGTAACACCACCTTTTGACTTAGACAGCCAGGATTACCTGAGGCCTAAACACTTTTATTTTCTATTCACAGTGAAACTATTAAATGATACACTTGAACTTTTAAGACGTATGAACCTTTATGAATGTTTAAATGTATTTGAATAATGATGGATATGATGTGATATATTGTGAGATTATAAATTTTATGAATGTTTAAATGTTATTGATGATGATGGATATAATGCGATCTACTATGTGAATGTAAATTTTATGAATGTTTAAATGTTATTGATGATGATGGATATGATGTGATATATTGTGTGAATGAGAATCCTATGAAGGTTTAAATGCTATTAGAATGATGTTGGATATGATGCAATCTATTTTGTAAATGATAATTTTATGAATGGGTGTCGAAATTGAATTATGGGATATTATGAGATCTATTTCTAACTTGAAAACTTTGATGTTAAGTTGTTGGTACACAGATACCAAATTAAAATGATGGTTGTATGCATTTACATGATGATAATGCATAGAAATGTATGAGTTTGTGTTACAGACTAATCTGCAGGTTATGGGCTATGAAATAGCCAAGGGATAATGATGATAAAAGTGGATGTCATGACCACTGGTCGAGAAACAATATGGTATGAATCTTTGTATGTGAAATTATATTGGTTTGGATGCATTGCTATGATATGTGGACCAGTGCAGGATTTCAGGTGATGAAACTACCCAAAACTGAATAGACGATGACAAAACTCCCAGCAACACAGTGCCACTGTATATTCCATTGTAGGGTGTGGACCCTAGTTATGATTAGGAGGGGTGGAGGCATTTTCCACCGTGTATCCTCTGAAACCTGAAGTCATGGGAGGATGATGTTAGCTCACACTCCCCTAGACATGTGATGATGACTGTCAGTTGCCTGTTGGGGAAGCTTGGTCAAGATAGTGACACTTCTGCTTACGGGTTTTATTTGGAGTTAGGTCAATATAGTTGACGCTCCAAGATAGTCCAGCAGAGGAAGGATAGGAATTTAAGATGGAAGTAAATTAGGGAGGAAGGATGAGTAGAAATAGTTGAGAGTGTATGGATATTTACCCTATGTTGGAACTTATTGTTTTCCTTCTGAAAAGAAAATGCATATATATATATATATATATATATATGAATATTCGTAATTATGTAATTAAACTACAATTGTCTAAATAACATTGTTGAGCTAGATAATTGAAATTAAAGGATTTCGCAAACATTTGATTGGTTTATTTTTTTTTATAAAATAAATAGTCTTGTTGAATGGATTGGATGCATATGAAAATTACTATAGAGATGATAGTTATTGATATTAGTACATGAACGAGACTTGTATGTACTAGCTACACATGCATTTCTTGCACATGTACACTAGTATGAATGAGTTTCTTGGCTGGCTTACTAATAATGACGGTTATTTGTTATGAATGTGTGAACCATGTTTCTTTTCCCTTGTATCATAGAATACTTTAACTTAAGATGATTGGGTGTATGTAACAACCCTAGTAAGCTGATTGCTTAAAGTTTATCAGGTATAATTAATTAAATAATTAACTGTCCTAATATATTTTAGTTAAACAATGATTATTTATTAATAATATTAATTAATTAATTAATTAATTAATTATTAATTGTTTATTTCTGTTGATTAATTAATCAATTAATTAATTGACTCATTAAAGGTTTGGGTAATGAATTAAGAGCTTAATAATTTTTATTTATTTACTATAAAACTTTACGTATGCAGGGGGATGAAGCATTGAGTGGAGGGATAAGGTAATAAATGGAGGGATAAGGTGGGTGGCATTAAATGAAGGAGGAGGCAGTGAATGGGGAAGGATATGAAGGGGAGAGGCATTCGGAAATGGCACTTTTGGGGGGATTTTGGGGAAAGGAGAGCATTGGAGAGCAGGGACTGTATTTTCTGCAGAGGATATTTTCTGGTTTGGTGTTTGGGTGAACTGTTGTAGGGGGCACTAGGTTGCTAGGAGTTTTGGGCTCGGGGGCCAGGAATCCTCACGGAATCCTGGAGCTAGGGAGCCGAATAGGCTCTGTTCTTAGCTGGCAGGGAGGAAGATTCGGTTTTGGGCAGAGTTTGGGTAGAGCAGTAGAGAGGACAACCAGAGGTCAAGAATTTAGCATCAGACAGAGGTATTTTTATTTATGCATTCTCATGAATATGTGATGGTTATTTAAATTTATTAGCATGCTATTCATAAATTTAAATTTCTGCTACTTATATGCTGAATAATGAAATTGCTTACTGCTTATACGTAAAAAAAAAAAATCTTAATTGTTTAAATTTACAAATTTTATTAGGCTTTGTTAATGAAGGGTCCTACAATTCATGTAAATCATTACCATAATCATTAATATAAATTCATTATAATAATCACTCTCATCAAGTGATTACTAATTATAAACCATTAATATATATAAATGATTAAAACTCAACATTTACATATGATTCATTATTATAATTATTTATCCATTACCTCTTTATTTCATTAATTAATACGAAGATACATTTTTTGTGATCTTATTATATTTACATATATGTATTTAGCTTAGATATGATGATGATATAGACATAAATATAAACATATATGATGATTAGATTAGATATGTATTTCAAGGTCTTTCCCTATTATCCAATACTACCATTTCGTTGTGACCTATAAACATAGGTTCAAAATATACAACACAGAATCCTTGGTGGGAAATGAACATTAGTTGCACTCGAAAACACCAACCAATATTTAATCCCGTCTCAAAGAAGATTACTTGACCTACACTTTGTAGAAAGAGAGCGAAGTACTGCATCGCAATAAAAGTTACCTTTTGGATGAGAACAGACAAATCGAACTAACCACCAACTTACTTCTACATGTACAACCACCAAGTTGAAACTCTTTCCTATCTGACATCAACGTTCACAAAACCAAATTGATATCATTTATTCTTTTGATAACATGGTTGTGCTTCACGTGAATCCACCCACGGAGTAGAGTTAAACTATACTTGGTTTTATCTGGTTACGTTGGTGCTACGAGATTTTTCTTGGTAGTAATGGCTATGCGCAAGATCGAAATTTCTTGAATGAAAATAACTTACAGAAAATAAACTTATAAATCACCCGTCACATTTACCTTTGCTACAAAATTTCCACTGTTGAAGGTGGTTAGTTGTATACGAAAGTAAATTCGGTGCATAACCAACATACAAGTACACCCATTAACTAAGGGCACACGATTACAAAAATCCTCATAATGCAAAGTCAATAATTACACGACAAACACCATTATCATTATCAAGTGATAAGTCAATAATATTCCTATATATCAGTCGACGGTATTAAATAATGACCAACTTTTAGCTGAACTAAAGGAAACCGAAAATACATTATTTCCTACGCTAAAATTGTAACATGTTTCCCCCAACGTCTTGCAGTCGTCCCTAAATTAGTGGTGACGATCCAAGTCGAGGGAATCCCGTAATACTTGCATGATGACCTAAATTCAATATGGCATCCCTCTGAAATAATTTATTATGGTACTGGGTGTTGGGGAGTAACAGGTTTACAAGGAGCTACAATCGAACGTTTTGATCTGTCTAAGTTGTAACGACTGCAACAGAAGGCTCCATCATCATACAAGAAGAGATTACCACTTCTTGCGATCTGTGTCGTGTGAAAGAAAAATCCACTGAAACGACAAGAAAAATACATACTCCATGATGTTTTACTCAAAGGAAATCACCATTACTCAACATATGGGATTTCATAAGTACTTATAGAAAATAACTCTGAAATCCACGCTAGTGAAGAAAGGAAGTTGTTGGTTCATCAAATAATCATGGTTGTTTGATTATTGAGAAGGGGGTGAATCTGTAATAGAGAAATTATAATTATTTTTAAACCAAATAATCCAAGTGTTATATCAATGTAGAATTACCATCCAATAATAAACAATGAACAAATGAACAATCATACACATACATAGTACACCATTGTTTTACGTGAAAACCCAAAGCGGGAGAAAACCGTCGAATGATTTTTCTTATATGTCTTGAAGAATTAAACTCATTGGAAGCACCGACTTCCTTTGTTTTCCAACTGCAACTGAAAGGAGGCTCCAACTCCCTAGTTTCTTGGGCTACAACCTGAGGGAAGCTCCAACTCCCCAATTTTCTGGCTACAACCAGAAGGAGGCTACAACCCCCTATGTTCTCCGGCTACAACCACCTGTCCTTGCCCCGTCCAACCGCCTTGAAGTAGAAGTAGAATGTTGGAACCATTATCACACTATAACTGTGAGATATACCACTATAAACCTGTACCAAACAACTTGTAATCAACTTGTACCATAAACAAGTGCAACCAACCATGTACCAAGTATGTACCAATCATGTGTCAACTAGTCATCAACTATGACTCATCAATCTGTACCAACATCATCAATTATACACCTCATGTATGTGCCAACTCATCAACTACTTGTCTCAACCATGATAAACAATGTTATTTAGTGCGTTTTATGCAATTCCTCCAAGTGTCACTACTTGGAACCGCTCAGAAAAGGATTGATAGCAAAAATGACATACCTTGCTAAATTTTGGCTTATTCTAGGGAGCGATCTTGTAGAGCGTGCCTCGCACAGAATATTTGTTGAGTGGATATGAAAATGTTACAAAACATACTACAGAATGTACTCTGACCACATTTGGTCTTACTGAATTTGTATTTGTTATGAATATGTTATGAAGTTTTTACCCAAAACACTTGTTTTAGACTAGTTTCAGGATTAGCTACAAACCCTATTTTCCACAGAGTGTATCTCCAAAAATACAACAACCCACAAGATGAATTTTTTACCACAACTATTTGGATATGTTTCCTCAATCTCATATAAATTTCACGATCTGAATCATTCTAGAAAAACAATTATTGTGAAAATGGTGAGATAACCTGTAAATAACATACCTTAGAAAGCATCATCAAAAGAATTTATCCTCCCTTGAATTCCAGCCTTCTTTTCTTCACCTTCCCTCTAAAATTAGACTTAGATATCATTTGGTTACCTTAGACACCTATATATATTTAATATGCTCAAGTGTGATTTCAAATGAGAGAGCCTTACCTCTTATTTATACTCTCCAAGTAGCTTCCTTAAAAAACATCTTCTAGGTCACTTTGCCCCACTTTTCTTATTTTAGGGTTAACCCACTTCTAATTTCTCCATTAAATTTATTATTTAAATAATTTATTTTGTATTCACTTTGAATTATAGTACACTCATCACTTCACTTTATTATTTACCTTCTAAAATATCTTAAACCACTTTGACTACTTTAACCTTTTAGGGCTTCTAGATGACATATGAGGGTCCTCCAACTTCGTAAGGCTATAACTCTCAAACCGTGAGGAGTTATGTGACGTTCCACATACCACCAGAAATGGAATGACATGTAATATCCATATAGAATAGTATTACCTGCAAATATATCAAAACTGATACCATTATCCATCAAACAAACTTGGGTCCATTACCCAAACCCAGGTTCTCCAACTTCTCATGGCCATAACTCTCTAACCATAAGGAGTTATGTGACGTTACACATACCATCGAAAATGGCATGACAAGAAATATTCATATAGGATAGTTTCACTGACAATTTCACTAACTTTCATCTCAATATTCAAAAATAAGCATGGGTTCTCTAACCATACTTCTAGGATAACTCAATCTGCAAAGCGTATTTCCATGAGGGATTTCACCATAAGGGGACCACTTTGGAGTTCATCCATTTGTACTTATTATAAACCATGACAAGACAATAATGAGTCATATTTATATCAAAAAAACTTGGGTCCATTACCCAAAACTTTGTGCTACTGGGCTTTCTTTAAGGGTTGACATCAATGACAACCAACCTTAATCAACAATCTCCCCCTTTGGCATTGATGACAACACTCTGATGAAAAAATGAAATTATGTCATGCAATACTGAAGTCATATCACCCATGATCCCCCTGGAAACATGCCTCTATCTTCTACATCTCTGTGACCATTGCTCCCCTTGGAACCAAGCTTCTGTCATTTGCATCTGATGAATCTCTCCCCCTTTTTCATCCATGATAAAGGTATCGTTCCATCTGGGGATGCTCCCCCTGAATGAACTGTCCTATTTATGGTGCTTCCTCATGTACATCTAAGACATATAAGATAAGAATTCAAAGCATTCATTTTGGAGTAGAAACAACTTCGAGTCTCTGGAGAAGATATTGAAAGGCTTCCCATGGAAGTGGTTTTGTAAATATGTCTGCCACTTGTTATTTTGTGCTCACATACTCAACTCTAATGCTCTTTTCTACAACTTGTTCCCATAGAAAGTGATACTTGATTGGAATGTGCTTTGTCTTGGAGTGCATCACTAAGTTCTTTAAGATACCGATGATGCTTGTATTATCACAATAGATTGGAATGGGCTCATCATACTCAACCTGTATATCTGTCAAAGTTTGTTTCATCCAAAGAACCTGTGTACAACATGTTGTTGCTACAATATACTCCGCCTCGACTGTAGATAGAGATATTGATGATTGTTTCTTTCTTATCCATGATACTAAACACTCACCCAAGTAGAACTCTTCTCCATTAGTGTTTTTTCGGTCATCAATATGACCTACCCAATCTGCATTTGTGTAGGCAATAAAAGATAGATCCTTTTCTTTTGGATACCATAATCCAAACTCTTCTGTTTCTTTGAGATATCTGAAAATTCTCTTCATTCCTAATACATGTGATGCCTTTGGTGCTTCTTTAAATTGTGCCACCTATCCAACTACATGCATTACATCTGGTATGGTTGTTGTCACATATAGTAGGCTTCCAATCATTGGCCTATATTGCCTCTGATCTATAGACGTTGAATCATCATCTTTACTTAACTTGCAACTTGTTTGCATGGGAGTGATAACTGGTTTGCAATCTTCCATTCCGAACCTCTTTAACATTTCTATGATATACTTGGTTTGAGAAATAAAAATTCCTTGGTTGCTTTGACGTATCTGAAATCCCAGAAAGAAGGATAGTTCTCCAAGTAATTACATTTCAAATTCATTTTGCATATCCTTTGCAAATTTCTGGCTTAACCGGTCATCATCACTACCAAAAATAATACCATCAACATAAACTTCAATTAATAAAATATTACCTTGACTTACCTTGATGTATATGTTGTTGTCTAAACTTCCTTTTCTGAACCCTTCCTGCCGTAGATATTTATCTAGTCTAGAGTACTATGCTCTAGGAGCCTGTTTTATACCATACAAGGCCTTCTTTAATTTGCACACATAGTCTGGATTATCTGACAACTGAAATCCTTCTGGTTGTTCAATTTAGACTACTTCTTCAAGTTCCCCATTCAAAAAAGTTGATTTTACGTCCATCTGATACACTTTAATATTTTTGGAGCATGCATAAGCTAAAATCAAATGGATTGCTTCCATTCTGGCAACTAGGGAAAATGTCTCTTCAAAGTCGATTTCTTCAATCTGTGCATATCCTTTGCATACCAATCTAGCTTTGTTCCTTGTAATATGTCCATATTCATTCAATTTATTCCTGAAAACCCATTTTTTGCCGATTACATTCTTATTCTTTGGTCTTGAAACCAATTCTCATGTGTCATTTTTCTCTATTTGATCCTATTCTTCATCCATGGCCTTATTCCAAAATTCATCCTTGTTGTCTTCTTCAAAACAATTTGGTTCAAATGTAGATAAGAGTGCTAGGTGTGTTTGTTCTGGTGAACATATTCTTCTTCTAGTCTCAACTCCTGCATCTTTGTTTCTGATAATCTGATCTGAAGGATGTTTCTTCTGTACTCGTCTGCTAGGTGTCTTTGGAGACACTTGTTGAACTTTCCCTTCTTCTTTTGTTGGATTCTCTTCATCTTCCTCTTCTACTTCTTTTTCATATTCTGCTTCCTTTTTGAAATATTGTTCCATTGATTCATTTTCTTCTTCCTTTGATTCTGGTCTTCCCGTTTCATCAATTGTTACGTTGATTCTTTCCACAAGTTTGTTCAATCTCAGATTGTAACACTTGTATGGTTTCCTTGTACTTGAGTAACCAACAAGTACTCATTTTTTCACATGAGAGTCAAAATTTCCCATTCTTCCATCTTCTCTTTTGATGTAGCATTTACTTCCAAAAACTCTGAAGTGCTTTACATTTGTTGGTCTTCCTTTCCATAGCTCGTAGGGATTTTTGTCAGTGTTGTTTCTGAGCATTAGTCTATTTTGAATGTGATCTACTGTATGCACTGCCTGTGTCCAAAATATATCTGGAAATTTGGAATCCATTAGCATTGTTCGAGCCATTTACTGTACTGTCCCATTTTTTCTTTAAACAACTCCATTTTGTTGAAGTGTCCTAGCAATGAAATATTTCCTTTTTATTCCATGATTGCTGCAGTAGTCCATAAATTCCTTTGAAGTGAACTTTCCTCCATTATCAGATCTCAAGCATTTGATTTTTGAATCCATTTCATTTTCAACCATTTCATTGTAGATCTTAAAGTTTTCAAAAGATTCTAACTTATTCTTGAGAAAGCAAACTGAAATCATTCGTGTATAATCATCAACTATTAACATATAGTATTTCTCACCTTTTAAACCCTTTGTTGTAGTTGGTCCAACTAGATCAGTGAGAACAATTTCCAGTGGTCTTGTCGTTGAATATTCCTTTGATTTGAACATGGTATTTGTTTGCTTTCCTTGTTGACAATACTTGCATAAAGTGTTGGTTGGTTTCGTGATTTGGGGAATTTCTATGAAAACTTCTCTTTTGTTGACTCTGACAAGGTTATCAATATGTATGTGACCCATTCTTATGTGCCATAGCCATATATGATACTTGAAGTTCTTGCAGCTGTAGCAATCAATTTTCCTTAATCTTATTTTCTTATCTTACATTTTTTTGAATCGAAAGTAACTTTATGATCTTGGTCACACATTTGACTCACACTTGGAATATTATGTTTCATATATTCTACTAGTAGAACATTTTCTGCCTTGGTATTCTTGTTCCCAATTCTGATTGTGCATTTTCCAATGATTTTAGCTGAATCATCATTTTCGAAGGAGACTGATCCATCACTTTCCTTTCTTAATGTAAGAAACTTGTCTCTATCACCTATCACGTGTTTTGAATAGCCACTGTCAACATACCAACCATGTTTCTTATGCTTAGCTTGTAGAGAAAGTGTGCATTCTTCATTGCTATACTAATTATGCTTTCTTATCCATGTCCTTTTCTGAGGTTCATGTCTGTGACTTTTGTTATTCTATTGCAGTTCTCTAGGAGGGACTGCCATTTTGCAATCTTTGGCCATGTGTCCAAAGTTGTTACATTTGTAACATTCCACTTCAGTGCTTAAAGATTCAAACATGTTATAACTTCTTCTCTGTGTTTCACTAGGCCTTCTTGGATAACCCTTTTGTGTATGACTTTGAAAGTTGTTTATGTTCCTGTTGTTATTTCTGCAATTCACAAATTTATGTCCAAAATTATTACATGAATAACATAAACCAAAAAATATAGTTTGATACCTAGGAGTTGAAGATATTCTGAAAGGAGGTGCTCTTATGAATCCTTCTTCTTCTTTAGGCCTATCTGCCTGTTGTTGATTCTGAAATATGAATCTTCTTGGTGGAGGAATGTCTCTGTAATCTTCCTTGTATATTTTCCTATCCCATTTGATTGTTTTTTCATAGCTTTTTGGATATGTTTCTTGCTCTGTTATTTTGTAGCTTGATCCATTTTCTGTCTAATTGTATCCAAGTCTAGACTTGTTAAGATGAGATTTTTAACTGCTAATAATGTCATACAAAACTTTTGAGCTATTTTTCATATTTTTCTTTTGAATATCCTTTCTTAATGTGATAATCTCTGCTTCCAAATTTCCAATGATCTTGTCATTTTCTTCTAGTTGTTCTTTGAGTGCTCCTTCAATTATTTTATCTTCTTCTATTTGAACCTTCAAATTTGTGATCATTTGTTCTAGTTATTGAGTGTCTTCTTTCTTGTCTAGTTCCACTTGTCGTTTCTTATTTTTCTTCTTTTCTCTTTTGATAACTTCTATGTCACACATCAATTCTTCTCGGTAGTCACCTTCCGCCTCTTCAATTTCTTCTTCAAATTCTTCATATTCTTCTTCGGCTTCTTTATATTATTCTTCAGAGTCTTCTACTACCATGAATAGAACTCTTCATGTCTCATTGTCACTGACTTCATATTCATCTGATGATGATATGTCTTCTTTGGTGCCTAATATTTTCTTGAAAACTTTCTTTGTAGTTATTTTTCGTTTATATGTTTGTTTTCCTTTTGAGTAACCTTCACCATTTCTCTTTTTCTTATGAGGAAATTTGTTAGAAAAATGACCAATACCATCACAATTAAAATAAATTAAAAGAAGCTTACCTCTATACCTACCGTCGGTTCCCTTGTTTAGTCTTTTGACAAAGTTGGCCACTTCTTCATCATCTTCTGAGATGTCACCGTTGCTTCTATGTTCTTCTTGTTGCTTTTCCTTTTGCTTTGATATTTTGGATTATTTGAAAGCTTCTTCTTTTACATCTGAATTTTATTGTTCAGTTCTCATTTCATATGCTGTGAATATTCCATGTAGTTCGTCCATGCTTATTGAGTTTATATCTGATCTTTATTCTAGTGTTGATATCTGAGGGTCAAATCTCATGGGAAGAGATCTTAGTACCTTTTGAACAATTACAGATTCTTCGATTTATTCTCCCAATCCTATGATTGCATTCACTGTTTTATTGACTCGTAAGAAGTAGGATGCAATATTCTCTTCTTCCTTCATCTTTAGTTATTCGAACCGACCTCTGTAAGTTTGAAGCTTTGTTGCTTTGACTTTTGAATCTCCTTCATAAATATTTCGAAGCTTGTCCCAAATCTCTTTAGCGGATTTACAATGTGCAACTTTTGTGAATATTATTTCACTGAAACCATTCAAAAGTGCATTTGTGGCTTTGGAATTATTCTGACCGAGTTTCACTGCTTTGTCATTTGTTGGTGGAATTGTTGGTGTTGTGTATCCATCTACAATTGATTGTCAAATTTCAAATACGTGTGCCTGTATATATGTCTTCATCCTTATGCTCGAAAAAGAATAATTTTTTCCATAAAACTGTGGTATTCCATTTTTATACAAGTTTTTTCTCTCCATGATCTACCATTCAATGGTTAAACTGATTTCTGAAGGAACCTGCTCTGATATCAATTGTTGGATTACTAAGAGGGGGGGTGAAATAGTAATGGCGAAATTATAATCCTTTTTAAACCAAATAATCCAAGTGTTATATCAATGTAGAATTATCATCCAATAATGAGCAATGAACAAATGAAAAATCATACACATACACAGTACACCAATGTTTTACGTGGAAAACTAAAGCGAGAGAAAACCACATAATGCTTTTTCTAATATGTCTCGAAGAATTATATTCATTGGAAGCACCAAATTCCTTTGTTTTCCAACTGCAACTGGAAGGAGGCTCCAACCCCCTAGTTTCTCTGGATACAACCTGAGGGAAGCTTCAAATCCCCAATTCTATGGCTACAACCACAAGGAGGCTACAACCCCCTATGTTCTTTGTCTACAGTCGGGAGGTGGCTACAACTACCTATACTTCCCCGTCCAACCGCCCTGAAGTAGATGTAGAATGATGGAACCATTGTCACACTATCACTGTGAGATATACCGCTATAAACTTATACAAATAAAACTGAACCATGCATCAACCATGCATCAACCTGTACCTAACCCTGTAATCAACCTGTACCATAAACAAGTGCATCAACCATGCATCAACCTGTACCAAACAACCTGCAATCAACCTGTACCATAAACAAGTGCAACCAACCATGTACCAAGTATGTACCAATCATGTGTCAACTACTCATCAATATGTACCAACATGATCAACTATACACTTCATGTATGTGCCAACTCATCAACTACTTGTCTCAACCATGTACCCAACTTGTACCTCAACCAAAATCCCTCATCAATTTCATCATCCAAATATGATTTGTAACTTTGCAATAGACCTGGTGTATATGATCACATACCTGCAAACCTTCCTTAAATTTAACAACAAGAGACTAACATTTTCATCAAACTTTTTTTTAGTCTCACATGACTAATTTTGGATTAGTCAACAACCCTAACTTGAAATAATCATAACCATGTACCTGTAATGAATAAAGATATAAAAATGATACATGATGTTCTTCAGTGTGTTTTATGAAATTCCTCCAGGTGTCACTACTTGGAACCTCTCAGAAAATGAGGGTGAAATCATGAAGGTGGGTTACACTTTTGCTTGTTTTATGACAAAAAAAACTGTATTTTCACAAGTTATTCAACTTCCGACATATAAAAATATTTTTTTTATTTCGAATTTCACTTTACAGTAAAAACAAAACTTGTGAATAATTGTGTTATCTTTCTAATGACTATTTTTCAATTTTTTTTTATCACGATTTGATATGTCAATTTGACAATTGTTTAACAGTATGTTTCTTAAACACGAAATGAATGATAATGAGTTACTTATTTCTACAACAATGTTTTTTTAATTAAACTTATGTTTTGAAGAAACAAAATATACTGCAACAATCTACAGAGACTCTATTTTATTATGACTATCATTTTGAATCTAACGGATGAATATTATAATTTCTAGAATTTTTTGAAGTTGACCAAGCTGAAAACGTTGCAGAGTTTACATACATGTTTTTCTACACCTCGTATCTATCTTAATTTTTACGTAAAACTAAAATCTAAATATACCCTTTTGAAAAGAACAGTTTAAGGATTATGAATATATTTTTT
>JASDQU010683639.1:32173-45543 GCA_032191745.1 Picea mariana
ATATTGTGTGAATGAGAATCCTATGAAGGTTTAAATGCTATTAGAATGATGTTGGATATGATGCAATCTATTTTGTAAATGATAATTTTATGAATGGGTGTCGAAATTGAATTATGGGATATTATGAGATCTATTTCTAACTTGAAAACTTTGATGTTAAGTTGTTGGTACACAGATACCAAATTAAAATGATGGTTGTATGCATTTACATGATGATAATGCATAGAAATGTATGAGTTTGTGTTACAGACTAATCTGCAGGTTATGGGCTATGAAATAGCCAAGGGATAATGATGATAAAAGTGGATGTCATGACCACTGGTCGAGAAACAATATGGTATGAATCTTTGTATGTGAAATTATATTGGTTTGGATGCATTGCTATGATATGTGGACCAGTGCAGGATTTCAGGTGATGAAACTACCCAAAACTGAATAGACGATGACAAAACTCCCAGCAACACAGTGCCACTGTATATTCCATTGTAGGGTGTGGACCCTAGTTATGATTAGGAGGGGTGGAGGCATTTTCCACCGTGTATCCTCTGAAACCTGAAGTCATGGGAGGATGATGTTAGCTCACACTCCCCTAGACATGTGATGATGACTGTCAGTTGCCTGTTGGGGAAGCTTGGTCAAGATAGTGACACTTCTGCTTACGGGTTTTATTTGGAGTTAGGTCAATATAGTTGACGCTCCAAGATAGTCCAGCAGAGGAAGGATAGGAATTTAAGATGGAAGTAAATTAGGGAGGAAGGATGAGTAGAAATAGTTGAGAGTGTATGGATATTTACCCTATGTTGGAACTTATTGTTTTCCTTCTGAAAAGAAAATGCATATATATATATATATATATATATATGAATATTCGTAATTATGTAATTAAACTACAATTGTCTAAATAACATTGTTGAGCTAGATAATTGAAATTAAAGGATTTCGCAAACATTTGATTGGTTTATTTTTTTTTATAAAATAAATAGTCTTGTTGAATGGATTGGATGCATATGAAAATTACTATAGAGATGATAGTTATTGATATTAGTACATGAACGAGACTTGTATGTACTAGCTACACATGCATTTCTTGCACATGTACACTAGTATGAATGAGTTTCTTGGCTGGCTTACTAATAATGACGGTTATTTGTTATGAATGTGTGAACCATGTTTCTTTTCCCTTGTATCATAGAATACTTTAACTTAAGATGATTGGGTGTATGTAACAACCCTAGTAAGCTGATTGCTTAAAGTTTATCAGGTATAATTAATTAAATAATTAACTGTCCTAATATATTTTAGTTAAACAATGATTATTTATTAATAATATTAATTAATTAATTAATTAATTAATTATTAATTGTTTATTTCTGTTGATTAATTAATCAATTAATTAATTGACTCATTAAAGGTTTGGGTAATGAATTAAGAGCTTAATAATTTTTATTTATTTACTATAAAACTTTACGTATGCAGGGGGATGAAGCATTGAGTGGAGGGATAAGGTAATAAATGGAGGGATAAGGTGGGTGGCATTAAATGAAGGAGGAGGCAGTGAATGGGGAAGGATATGAAGGGGAGAGGCATTCGGAAATGGCACTTTTGGGGGGATTTTGGGGAAAGGAGAGCATTGGAGAGCAGGGACTGTATTTTCTGCAGAGGATATTTTCTGGTTTGGTGTTTGGGTGAACTGTTGTAGGGGGCACTAGGTTGCTAGGAGTTTTGGGCTCGGGGGCCAGGAATCCTCACGGAATCCTGGAGCTAGGGAGCCGAATAGGCTCTGTTCTTAGCTGGCAGGGAGGAAGATTCGGTTTTGGGCAGAGTTTGGGTAGAGCAGTAGAGAGGACAACCAGAGGTCAAGAATTTAGCATCAGACAGAGGTATTTTTATTTATGCATTCTCATGAATATGTGATGGTTATTTAAATTTATTAGCATGCTATTCATAAATTTAAATTTCTGCTACTTATATGCTGAATAATGAAATTGCTTACTGCTTATACGTAAAAAAAAAAAATCTTAATTGTTTAAATTTACAAATTTTATTAGGCTTTGTTAATGAAGGGTCCTACAATTCATGTAAATCATTACCATAATCATTAATATAAATTCATTATAATAATCACTCTCATCAAGTGATTACTAATTATAAACCATTAATATATATAAATGATTAAAACTCAACATTTACATATGATTCATTATTATAATTATTTATCCATTACCTCTTTATTTCATTAATTAATACGAAGATACATTTTTTGTGATCTTATTATATTTACATATATGTATTTAGCTTAGATATGATGATGATATAGACATAAATATAAACATATATGATGATTAGATTAGATATGTATTTCAAGGTCTTTCCCTATTATCCAATACTACCATTTCGTTGTGACCTATAAACATAGGTTCAAAATATACAACACAGAATCCTTGGTGGGAAATGAACATTAGTTGCACTCGAAAACACCAACCAATATTTAATCCCGTCTCAAAGAAGATTACTTGACCTACACTTTGTAGAAAGAGAGCGAAGTACTGCATCGCAATAAAAGTTACCTTTTGGATGAGAACAGACAAATCGAACTAACCACCAACTTACTTCTACATGTACAACCACCAAGTTGAAACTCTTTCCTATCTGACATCAACGTTCACAAAACCAAATTGATATCATTTATTCTTTTGATAACATGGTTGTGCTTCACGTGAATCCACCCACGGAGTAGAGTTAAACTATACTTGGTTTTATCTGGTTACGTTGGTGCTACGAGATTTTTCTTGGTAGTAATGGCTATGCGCAAGATCGAAATTTCTTGAATGAAAATAACTTACAGAAAATAAACTTATAAATCACCCGTCACATTTACCTTTGCTACAAAATTTCCACTGTTGAAGGTGGTTAGTTGTATACGAAAGTAAATTCGGTGCATAACCAACATACAAGTACACCCATTAACTAAGGGCACACGATTACAAAAATCCTCATAATGCAAAGTCAATAATTACACGACAAACACCATTATCATTATCAAGTGATAAGTCAATAATATTCCTATATATCAGTCGACGGTATTAAATAATGACCAACTTTTAGCTGAACTAAAGGAAACCGAAAATACATTATTTCCTACGCTAAAATTGTAACATGTTTCCCCCAACGTCTTGCAGTCGTCCCTAAATTAGTGGTGACGATCCAAGTCGAGGGAATCCCGTAATACTTGCATGATGACCTAAATTCAATATGGCATCCCTCTGAAATAATTTATTATGGTACTGGGTGTTGGGGAGTAACAGGTTTACAAGGAGCTACAATCGAACGTTTTGATCTGTCTAAGTTGTAACGACTGCAACAGAAGGCTCCATCATCATACAAGAAGAGATTACCACTTCTTGCGATCTGTGTCGTGTGAAAGAAAAATCCACTGAAACGACAAGAAAAATACATACTCCATGATGTTTTACTCAAAGGAAATCACCATTACTCAACATATGGGATTTCATAAGTACTTATAGAAAATAACTCTGAAATCCACGCTAGTGAAGAAAGGAAGTTGTTGGTTCATCAAATAATCATGGTTGTTTGATTATTGAGAAGGGGGTGAATCTGTAATAGAGAAATTATAATTATTTTTAAACCAAATAATCCAAGTGTTATATCAATGTAGAATTACCATCCAATAATAAACAATGAACAAATGAACAATCATACACATACATAGTACACCATTGTTTTACGTGAAAACCCAAAGCGGGAGAAAACCGTCGAATGATTTTTCTTATATGTCTTGAAGAATTAAACTCATTGGAAGCACCGACTTCCTTTGTTTTCCAACTGCAACTGAAAGGAGGCTCCAACTCCCTAGTTTCTTGGGCTACAACCTGAGGGAAGCTCCAACTCCCCAATTTTCTGGCTACAACCAGAAGGAGGCTACAACCCCCTATGTTCTCCGGCTACAACCACCTGTCCTTGCCCCGTCCAACCGCCTTGAAGTAGAAGTAGAATGTTGGAACCATTATCACACTATAACTGTGAGATATACCACTATAAACCTGTACCAAACAACTTGTAATCAACTTGTACCATAAACAAGTGCAACCAACCATGTACCAAGTATGTACCAATCATGTGTCAACTAGTCATCAACTATGACTCATCAATCTGTACCAACATCATCAATTATACACCTCATGTATGTGTCAACTCATCAACTACTTGTCTCAACCATGATAAACAATGTTATTTAGTGCGTTTTATGCAATTCCTCCAAGTGTCACTACTTGGAACCGCTCAGAAAAGGATTGATAGCAAAAATGACATACCTTGCTAAATTTTGGCTTATTCTAGGGAGYGATCTTGTAGAGCGTGCCTCGCACAGAATATTTGTTGAGTGGATATGAAAATGTTACAAAACATACTACAGAATGTACTCTGACCACATTTGGTCTTACTGAATTTGTATTTGTTATGAATATGTTATGAAGTTTTTACCCAAAACACTTGTTTTAGACTAGTTTCAGGATTAGCTACAAACCCTATTTTCCACAGAGTGTATCTCCAAAAATACAACAACCCACAAGATGAATTTTTTACCACAACTATTTGGATATGTTTCCTCAATCTCATATAAATTTCACGATCTGAATCATTCTAGAAAAACAATTATTGTGAAAATGGTGAGATAACCTGTAAATAACATACCTTAGAAAGCATCATCAAAAGAATTTATCCTCCCTTGAATTCCAGCCTTCTTTTCTTCACCTTCCCTCTAAAATTAGACTTAGATATCATTTGGTTACCTTAGACACCTATATATATTTAATATGCTCAAGTGTGATTTCAAATGAGAGAGCCTTACCTCTTATTTATACTCTCCAAGTAGCTTCCTTAAAAAACATCTTCTAGGTCACTTTGCCCCACTTTTCTTATTTTAGGGTTAACCCACTTCTAATTTCTCCATTAAATTTATTATTTAAATAATTTATTTTGTATTCACTTTGAATTATAGTACACTCATCACTTCACTTTATTATTTACCTTCTAAAATATCTTAAACCACTTTGACTACTTTAACCTTTTAGGGCTTCTAGATGACATATGAGGGTCCTCCAACTTCGTAAGGCTATAACTCTCAAACCGTGAGGAGTTATGTGACGTTCCACATACCACCAGAAATGGAATGACATGTAATATCCATATAGAATAGTATTACCTGCAAATATATCAAAACTGATACCATTATCCATCAAACAAACTTGGGTCCATTACCCAAACCCAGGTTCTCCAACTTCTCATGGCCATAACTCTCTAACCATAAGGAGTTATGTGACGTTACACATACCATCGAAAATGGCATGACAAGAAATATTCATATAGGATAGTTTCACTGACAATTTCACTAACTTTCATCTCAATATTCAAAAATAAGCATGGGTTCTCTAACCATACTTCTAGGATAACTCAATCTGCAAAGCGTATTTCCATGAGGGATTTCACCATAAGGGGACCACTTTGGAGTTCATCCATTTGTACTTATTATAAACCATGACAAGACAATAATGAGTCATATTTATATCAAAAAAACTTGGGTCCATTACCCAAAACTTTGTGCTACTGGGCTTTCTTTAAGGGTTGACATCAATGACAACCAACCTTAATCAACAATCTCCCCCTTTGGCATTGATGACAACACTCTGATGAAAAAATGAAATTATGTCATGCAATACTGAAGTCATATCACCCATGATCCCCCTGGAAACATGCCTCTATCTTCTACATCTCTGTGACCATTGCTCCCCTTGGAACCAAGCTTCTGTCATTTGCATCTGATGAATCTCTCCCCCTTTTTCATCCATGATAAAGGTATCGTTCCATCTGGGGATGCTCCCCCTGAATGAACTGTCCTATTTATGGTGCTTCCTCATGTACATCTAAGACATATAAGATAAGAATTCAAAGCATTCATTTTGGAGTAGAAACAACTTCGAGTCTCTGGAGAAGATATTGAAAGGCTTCCCATGGAAGTGGTTTTGTAAATATGTCTGCCACTTGTTATTTTGTGCTCACATACTCAACTCTAATGCTCTTTTCTACAACTTGTTCCCATAGAAAGTGATACTTGATTGGAATGTGCTTTGTCTTGGAGTGCATCACTAAGTTCTTTAAGATACCGATGATGCTTGTATTATCACAATAGATTGGAATGGGCTCATCATACTCAACCTGTATATCTGTCAAAGTTTGTTTCATCCAAAGAACCTGTGTACAACATGTTGTTGCTACAATATACTCCGCCTCGACTGTAGATAGAGATATTGATGATTGTTTCTTTCTTATCCATGATACTAAACACTCACCCAAGTAGAACTCTTCTCCATTAGTGTTTTTTCGGTCATCAATATGACCTACCCAATCTGCATTTGTGTAGGCAATAAAAGATAGATCCTTTTCTTTTGGATACCATAATCCAAACTCTTCTGTTTCTTTGAGATATCTGAAAATTCTCTTCATTCCTAATACATGTGATGCCTTTGGTGCTTCTTTAAATTGTGCCACCTATCCAACTACATGCATTACATCTGGTATGGTTGTTGTCACATATAGTAGGCTTCCAATCATTGGCCTATATTGCCTCTGATCTATAGACGTTGAATCATCATCTTTACTTAACTTGCAACTTGTTTGCATGGGAGTGATAACTGGTTTGCAATCTTCCATTCCGAACCTCTTTAACATTTCTATGATATACTTGGTTTGAGAAATAAAAATTCCTTGGTTGCTTTGACGTATCTGAAATCCCAGAAAGAAGGATAGTTCTCCAAGTAATTACATTTCAAATTCATTTTGCATATCCTTTGCAAATTTCTGGCTTAACCGGTCATCATCACTACCAAAAATAATACCATCAACATAAACTTCAATTAATAAAATATTACCTTGACTTACCTTGATGTATATGTTGTTGTCTAAACTTCCTTTTCTGAACCCTTCCTGCCGTAGATATTTATCTAGTCTAGAGTACTATGCTCTAGGAGCCTGTTTTATACCATACAAGGCCTTCTTTAATTTGCACACATAGTCTGGATTATCTGACAACTGAAATCCTTCTGGTTGTTCAATTTAGACTACTTCTTCAAGTTCCCCATTCAAAAAAGTTGATTTTACGTCCATCTGATACACTTTAATATTTTTGGAGCATGCATAAGCTAAAATCAAATGGATTGCTTCCATTCTGGCAACTAGGGAAAATGTCTCTTCAAAGTCGATTTCTTCAATCTGTGCATATCCTTTGCATACCAATCTAGCTTTGTTCCTTGTAATATGTCCATATTCATTCAATTTATTCCTGAAAACCCATTTTTTGCCGATTACATTCTTATTCTTTGGTCTTGAAACCAATTCTCATGTGTCATTTTTCTCTATTTGATCCTATTCTTCATCCATGGCCTTATTCCAAAATTCATCCTTGTTGTCTTCTTCAAAACAATTTGGTTCAAATGTAGATAAGAGTGCTAGGTGTGTTTGTTCTGGTGAACATATTCTTCTTCTAGTCTCAACTCCTGCATCTTTGTTTCTGATAATCTGATCTGAAGGATGTTTCTTCTGTACTCGTCTGCTAGGTGTCTTTGGAGACACTTGTTGAACTTTCCCTTCTTCTTTTGTTGGATTCTCTTCATCTTCCTCTTCTACTTCTTTTTCATATTCTGCTTCCTTTTTGAAATATTGTTCCATTGATTCATTTTCTTCTTCCTTTGATTCTGGTCTTCCCGTTTCATCAATTGTTACGTTGATTCTTTCCACAAGTTTGTTCAATCTCAGATTGTAACACTTGTATGGTTTCCTTGTACTTGAGTAACCAACAAGTACTCATTTTTTCACATGAGAGTCAAAATTTCCCATTCTTCCATCTTCTCTTTTGATGTAGCATTTACTTCCAAAAACTCTGAAGTGCTTTACATTTGTTGGTCTTCCTTTCCATAGCTCGTAGGGATTTTTGTCAGTGTTGTTTCTGAGCATTAGTCTATTTTGAATGTGATCTACTGTATGCACTGCCTGTGTCCAAAATATATCTGGAAATTTGGAATCCATTAGCATTGTTCGAGCCATTTACTGTACTGTCCCATTTTTTCTTTAAACAACTCCATTTTGTTGAAGTGTCCTAGCAATGAAATATTTCCTTTTTATTCCATGATTGCTGCAGTAGTCCATAAATTCCTTTGAAGTGAACTTTCCTCCATTATCAGATCTCAAGCATTTGATTTTTGAATCCATTTCATTTTCAACCATTTCATTGTAGATCTTAAAGTTTTCAAAAGATTCTAACTTATTCTTGAGAAAGCAAACTGAAATCATTCGTGTATAATCATCAACTATTAACATATAGTATTTCTCACCTTTTAAACCCTTTGTTGTAGTTGGTCCAACTAGATCAGTGAGAACAATTTCCAGTGGTCTTGTCGTTGAATATTCCTTTGATTTGAACATGGTATTTGTTTGCTTTCCTTGTTGACAATACTTGCATAAAGTGTTGGTTGGTTTCGTGATTTGGGGAATTTCTATGAAAACTTCTCTTTTGTTGACTCTGACAAGGTTATCAATATGTATGTGACCCATTCTTATGTGCCATAGCCATATATGATACTTGAAGTTCTTGCAGCTGTAGCAATCAATTTTCCTTAATCTTATTTTCTTATCTTACATTTTTTTGAATCGAAAGTAACTTTATGATCTTGGTCACACATTTGACTCACACTTGGAATATTATGTTTCATATATTCTACTAGTAGAACATTTTCTGCCTTGGTATTCTTGTTCCCAATTCTGATTGTGCATTTTCCAATGATTTTAGCTGAATCATCATTTTCGAAGGAGACTGATCCATCACTTTCCTTTCTTAATGTAAGAAACTTGTCTCTATCACCTATCACGTGTTTTGAATAGCCACTGTCAACATACCAACCATGTTTCTTATGCTTAGCTTGTAGAGAAAGTGTGCATTCTTCATTGCTATACTAATTATGCTTTCTTATCCATGTCCTTTTCTGAGGTTCATGTCTGTGACTTTTGTTATTCTATTGCAGTTCTCTAGGAGGGACTGCCATTTTGCAATCTTTGGCCATGTGTCCAAAGTTGTTACATTTGTAACATTCCACTTCAGTGCTTAAAGATTCAAACATGTTATAACTTCTTCTCTGTGTTTCACTAGGCCTTCTTGGATAACCCTTTTGTGTATGACTTTGAAAGTTGTTTATGTTCCTGTTGTTATTTCTGCAATTCACAAATTTATGTCCAAAATTATTACATGAATAACATAAACCAAAAAATATAGTTTGATACCTAGGAGTTGAAGATATTCTGAAAGGAGGTGCTCTTATGAATCCTTCTTCTTCTTTAGGCCTATCTGCCTGTTGTTGATTCTGAAATATGAATCTTCTTGGTGGAGGAATGTCTCTGTAATCTTCCTTGTATATTTTCCTATCCCATTTGATTGTTTTTTCATAGCTTTTTGGATATGTTTCTTGCTCTGTTATTTTGTAGCTTGATCCATTTTCTGTCTAATTGTATCCAAGTCTAGACTTGTTAAGATGAGATTTTTAACTGCTAATAATGTCATACAAAACTTTTGAGCTATTTTTCATATTTTTCTTTTGAATATCCTTTCTTAATGTGATAATCTCTGCTTCCAAATTTCCAATGATCTTGTCATTTTCTTCTAGTTGTTCTTTGAGTGCTCCTTCAATTATTTTATCTTCTTCTATTTGAACCTTCAAATTTGTGATCATTTGTTCTAGTTATTGAGTGTCTTCTTTCTTGTCTAGTTCCACTTGTCGTTTCTTATTTTTCTTCTTTTCTCTTTTGATAACTTCTATGTCACACATCAATTCTTCTCGGTAGTCACCTTCCGCCTCTTCAATTTCTTCTTCAAATTCTTCATATTCTTCTTCGGCTTCTTTATATTATTCTTCAGAGTCTTCTACTACCATGAATAGAACTCTTCATGTCTCATTGTCACTGACTTCATATTCATCTGATGATGATATGTCTTCTTTGGTGCCTAATATTTTCTTGAAAACTTTCTTTGTAGTTATTTTTCGTTTATATGTTTGTTTTCCTTTTGAGTAACCTTCACCATTTCTCTTTTTCTTATGAGGAAATTTGTTAGAAAAATGACCAATACCATCACAATTAAAATAAATTAAAAGAAGCTTACCTCTATACCTACCGTCGGTTCCCTTGTTTAGTCTTTTGACAAAGTTGGCCACTTCTTCATCATCTTCTGAGATGTCACCGTTGCTTCTATGTTCTTCTTGTTGCTTTTCCTTTTGCTTTGATATTTTGGATTATTTGAAAGCTTCTTCTTTTACATCTGAATTTTATTGTTCAGTTCTCATTTCATATGCTGTGAATATTCCATGTAGTTCGTCCATGCTTATTGAGTTTATATCTGATCTTTATTCTAGTGTTGATATCTGAGGGTCAAATCTCATGGGAAGAGATCTTAGTACCTTTTGAACAATTACAGATTCTTCGATTTATTCTCCCAATCCTATGATTGCATTCACTGTTTTATTGACTCGTAAGAAGTAGGATGCAATATTCTCTTCTTCCTTCATCTTTAGTTATTCGAACCGACCTCTGTAAGTTTGAAGCTTTGTTGCTTTGACTTTTGAATCTCCTTCATAAATATTTCGAAGCTTGTCCCAAATCTCTTTAGCGGATTTACAATGTGCAACTTTTGTGAATATTATTTCACTGAAACCATTCAAAAGTGCATTTGTGGCTTTGGAATTATTCTGACCGAGTTTCACTGCTTTGTCATTTGTTGGTGGAATTGTTGGTGTTGTGTATCCATCTACAATTGATTGTCAAATTTCAAATACGTGTGCCTGTATATATGTCTTCATCCTTATGCTCGAAAAAGAATAATTTTTTCCATAAAACTGTGGTATTCCATTTTTATACAAGTTTTTTCTCTCCATGATCTACCATTCAATGGTTAAACTGATTTCTGAAGGAACCTGCTCTGATATCAATTGTTGGATTACTAAGAGGGGGGGTGAAATAGTAATGGCGAAATTATAATCCTTTTTAAACCAAATAATCCAAGTGTTATATCAATGTAGAATTATCATCCAATAATGAGCAATGAACAAATGAAAAATCATACACATACACAGTACACCAATGTTTTACGTGGAAAACTAAAGCGAGAGAAAACCACATAATGCTTTTTCTAATATGTCTCGAAGAATTATATTCATTGGAAGCACCAAATTCCTTTGTTTTCCAACTGCAACTGGAAGGAGGCTCCAACCCCCTAGTTTCTCTGGATACAACCTGAGGGAAGCTTCAAATCCCCAATTCTATGGCTACAACCACAAGGAGGCTACAACCCCCTATGTTCTTTGTCTACAGTCGGGAGGTGGCTACAACTACCTATACTTCCCCGTCCAACCGCCCTGAAGTAGATGTAGAATGATGGAACCATTGTCACACTATCACTGTGAGATATACCGCTATAAACTTATACAAATAAAACTGAACCATGCATCAACCATGCATCAACCTGTACCTAACCCTGTAATCAACCTGTACCATAAACAAGTGCATCAACCATGCATCAACCTGTACCAAACAACCTGCAATCAACCTGTACCATAAACAAGTGCAACCAACCATGTACCAAGTATGTACCAATCATGTGTCAACTACTCATCAATATGTACCAACATGATCAACTATACACTTCATGTATGTGCCAACTCATCAACTACTTGTCTCAACCATGTACCCAACTTGTACCTCAACCAAAATCCCTCATCAATTTCATCATCCAAATATGATTTGTAACTTTGCAATAGACCTGGTGTATATGATCACATACCTGCAAACCTTCCTTAAATTTAACAACAAGAGACTAACATTTTCATCAAACTTTTTTTTAGTCTCACATGACTAATTTTGGATTAGTCAACAACCCTAACTTGAAATAATCATAACCATGTACCTGTAATGAATAAAGATATAAAAATGATACATGATGTTCTTCAGTGTGTTTTATGAAATTCCTCCAGGTGTCACTACTTGGAACCTCTCAGAAAATGAGGGTGAAATCATGAAGGTGGGTTACACTTTTGCTTGTTTTATGACAAAAAAAACTGTATTTTCACAAGTTATTCAACTTCCGACATATAAAAATATTTTTTTTATTTCGAATTTCACTTTACAGTAAAAACAAAACTTGTGAATAATTGTGTTATCTTTCTAATGACTATTTTTCAATTTTTTTTTATCACGATTTGATATGTCAATTTGACAATTGTTTAACAGTATGTTTCTTAAACACGAAATGAATGATAATGAGTTACTTATTTCTACAACAATGTTTTTTTAATTAAACTTATGTTTTGAAGAAACAAAATATACTGCAACAATCTACAGAGACTCTATTTTATTATGACTATCATTTTGAATCTAACGGATGAATATTATAATTTCTAGAATTTTTTGAAGTTGACCAAGCTGAAAACGTTGCAGAGTTTACATACATGTTTTTCTACACCTCGTATCTATCTTAATTTTTACGTAAAACTAAAATCTAAATATACCCTTTTGAAAAGAACAGTTTAAGGATTATGAATATATTTTTTTCAAATTTTTTCACTGTATATTTTTTGAGATACGGACATTTAATTTCACCGAATCATAATGTCTGCTGAAAATATTATGTAGTGAGTTTTTTAAAAAATTAAATAAAATTAGATAAAAATAACGAAAATGAAAACAAATTATACGAATTGAAAGTAGATTCAATTTTGGAAATGCTAGTATCATTTTCGAAACCAAATTCTCAATGTTTGTAGGAGTCCGCAACCTATGAAGTTTGGCTATGCTTGGGGCATTTCTCTGGTTTCAGTCTTCAGTGGCAATTTCATGTTTTCGACCGAAAAATAAATGTTTCGGCCGAAAGAATAAAATTTAACGGAATCCGTTAAATTAAATGGTTTCCCGATCTTTCGGCCGAAAGAATTATGCTGTCAAACGAAATCCGATCGTCGGAAAATATGAAACGAGACGTCGTATACGTTTGAAAATATGAAACGACACGTCGTTTAAGTTCTTTTCGCGGTAAATGGTATAAATAGGATTGCAACCGAACAAATTTAACACAATCCATCAAATGAAAAAAAAGATATGAGCTCGAGGATAAGGATTTCAAAGCACTTCTCTTACTGATTGTCACTATATTCTTTTCTTTTTTTCTTTATTCCCTTTGTTCCATAGGCTTAATCGGAGGATCGATATCGATACATGGTGGTTTTTTAAAACACTTCAACAAAGTTTCGAATCATCTTTTTGGT
>JASDQU010683640.1:28572-45687 GCA_032191745.1 Picea mariana
AGTTAATAAGATTCAAAGGTACACATGACAAGTTGATGACTATAGTTGAGATAACAGTCTTTGTAAAGTATCATACTTGATAGCATGTGAGAATATAGAGATAAATGCTTAACGTAATCATTTTTCTGATACAACTAACATCTCATCTAGGAAGAATCTTGTGTGTTAGTTCCAGGTTGCCATGGGGGAATGTTTGATCACAACACTATGACAGTGTTGACCTCATTTCATATTGTATTCCTTACCTTTAATCTTTGCTTTAGACAAGTTACAAGTAATAGCTCTAAAGGAGCTACTGTGATGATTGTTCGTGCTATTACTTTATATTATCAAAAGGATATTACTCTTGCTTGTTGTTTTGTTGACCTTGCTCCAGGTCAAAGGTAATAACCCCGAGGAAGTTATAGTGAAGGTTGTAGAAGGCAACGTACTAAAGGAGAGACCATAAATGAAACAATCATCATTGGAAAAGAAGAAGGTGGCTTGCATAAGCTAAAGGGTCACTCAGAAGCTACCATGACCCATGCCATTGAGAATCCATGTGAACTTTAGCATAGAAGATTAGCTCACATTAACTACAAGGTGCTACCATACATATGCAAAGCGGTCACAGGTTTACCAGAACTCAAGGTTGACCATGAAGGTGTATGCAATGGATGTCCACAAGGGAAGAACATCAAGAACCCTTTTTCGAAGAGAGACAATAAAGTAGAAGGAGTCCTAGAACTCATTCATTCAGATGTGTGTGGCCCAATGCCATCATCCTCCATTAGTGGGTATGTATATTATGTATCATTCATTAATGATTATTCTTGCAAGACCTGGTTGTATCACCTGAAATCTAAAGATGAAGCATTCAACATATTCAAGGAATTCAAAGCCTTGATAGAGAATCTTTCTGAAAGAAAGATCAAGATACTCAGGTTAGATAATGGAGGAGAATACACTTCAAAAGAGTTTGTGAACTTTTGCAAAGATGTTGGGATCAAGAGGGAACTCACTACTCCCTATAATCCTCAACAAAACGGTGTGGCTGAAAGAAAGAACAAAACGATAATGGAATCTGTGAAGACTATGATCCACGATCAAGATCTTCCTATGTGCTTATGGGCAGAAGCAACAATGACAACCGTATATGTGCAAAACTGATTGTCCCATAGTGCACTTGGGTTCAAGACCCCAGAAGATATGTTCACCGGAAAGAAGCCAGAGGTAAGCCATCTCAAAATATTTGGTAGCCCAGTATTTATACATATATCGAAAGAGAAAAGAAACAAACTGGAACCCTCAGGAAAGAAGAGAATATTTGTGGGATACTGTGAGGTCTCCAAGGCCTTCAAGGTCTATATACCAGGTCACCGCCACATTGAGATCATCAAAGAGATATTATTTCCCCATCAGGGAAATAAAGTAATTGCAAAGTGTATTCTTATTATTATTTGATATATTATTCATTGGATCAATCCCCATTGTGGATTGATCATGTCAGCTATTGTATAAGGACCAAATCCCCTTTTGTGGATTGGTCAGAATGTAATTGTAAAAGGCAAAAGAAGAAGCCGGCCCCATAATATATCAAGAGGCCCCGAAATATAATAAAGGTGGTTATAACCACCCAATTTGAGAATTTGGCCCTGCCAGTGAAGAGACACTTCACACGTGCCAGATTTGTATAAATAAGGAGGCTAGCGCCTCACTTAGACACACACCTCACTTGCTCATTGAAAGACAAGCTTCAGAACTACAGTTGGAGAAGAGAGAGAGAGAGTGGCACATCTTTGGGAGAGGATCTTTTGTATTAGCTTAAGTTATCTCTTGGCATTGTATTGGCTATCTATAATAAGGAAGTTTTGATGGGTTTTCTTCCCCTAGAGGGTTTCCCAGGATAACTGTGATGTCTCTTGTGATTGTGTATTTCTCAGTGATCTTGTGTTATTCTATTGTTATCTATTGAAATGCAAAGAACTATAATAATGGCTTAAACATTAACACAAGGCACTTTCAAGATATTATATAGAAAATTTGAGTGGAAGAGTGGAGGAATATTGAGGAGACACTACTTAGTTTAGAGAGGTGTCTAGATACTTAGCTATGTAAAACATGTAGATGAAAAGAGGCCATGAAGATAGTTGGGGAAATCAAGGAGAAGTATTTTAATAGTGAAGTCAACTACCTCCTCATTTGTCTACATAATATGATTTGGATTCTTTGGCACTAAAGGCGATACATTTAGAGGCCCGTTATTTTATTTGGATCAAAATTATCCATGTCAAAACAACAATTTGAACAATGCATTGTTTAACATGTTAAACGACAAAATGCGTATTTCATCAAAAGTTGCATCATTTAGCAATGTTAATAATAAACATTTCAATATATTGCTTAACAACAACAATATTGTGGGTGATTATATCATCAAAGAGTGGCATGCATTGTAGTATGTTTTGTTGTATTTTAATGAGAATCAAATGATGATCTAAATTTTTAATTTAACATGCTTAACTTGTTTTTTTTAGTGTATAGAATTCAATATTTTAAAAGTTAGTTATAGCCAACCTCTATGTCACTCTAAGGCAATAGGGCAATAGCTCAAGGATGATTGTTTCAAAGTATTCTGATAAAAGTTAAACCATGATATCTATATATTTTTACAATTATATATTTTTCATGTTTATATTTATGGTTCTCATTTCTTATTACGTGATTCATGGGAATCATGTAAATCAAATGGGATGCAAAAAATGGTTTGGGACTTTATTGATAATATTAGAATATAAATCAATGATAAGGATCTAAATTTGACAGATTGGATTTTAAATGGAAATGGGTAGAGAAAATGGAAAGAACAAGTGCTAGGTATGGGAATTTTCTAGAGTTCATAGATTTTCTCCCTTTCTATGAATGCACAATGCATTATTGTTAAATATCTTAATTTTTTATTCTTTGTCATTGCATTTCTAGCCTAGATTACCCAATCTTGTTTTCTTTCATTTCTTGATAAAACTTTATATGGTGAAAAAAATGGCCAAAAAGACATTCTTATCCATAGTTTCTTTTTTCCATGCAATGTTTTTTTATGTTTATATTATACAATAAATATTACAAATTATGTAATAAATATTACAAATTATGTAGGAACTTATGTGTTGGAAAGTTGGTTGTCATTGATGTAAACCCTAGAATAAGTCCAGAAGCCCCTAGAAATAATGGGCGTATTTGAAGAAGTCTCCAAAGTGGTCCCCTTATGGCATAGCTTTAATCATGGCCCTCATGGGAAGACGCTTTGAAAAATTCTACTAGAAGCCCTAGAAATATGGCTAAGTGGTTAATGAGTTAAGAATCCCTGAAGTCTAAAAAAAGCCCTGGAAATATGGCTAAGTGGTTAAGAAGCCCCAAAGGTGTGGTCATGAAGACCGAAGTTGATTGGAGAAAAGGAGTATGAAGGACATTATAATTGCATACAAAACCACCATAGATTGATAGTCCTCATCATGTCATTTCCAATGGTAGGTGGCATGTCGCGTGGTTCCTCATAGTTGAGAAGTTATGTCCTCTTAAAGATGAAAGTTCCAAAGTATGGTCAATGAAGTTACAAGTTGGCCCTAAAGTCAAGTAAACGAGGTACTTGAAAAAAGTATAAATACACATTGAAAACCTCTCATTTGCATCATCTAATCTTGTGATCTCTGAATAGAATAATGACAATGAATTTCATAGGGAAGATGAAGTGAAGAAGGGAAAAATTCCAAGGAAAGATGAAGTCATGTGATAATGTGTTCTAAGGTATGTTTTTTAAAGGTCATCTTACCATTTTCATGATAACATTTTTTATAGAATGATTCAGATAATGAAACTTGGAGGATGTTGAGAAGACATATCAAGGTACATGTGGTAAACGTTTCAGCTTCTAGGTCGTTGTATTTTTGTAGATATACTCTGTGGAAGATAGGGTTTTTGACTAGTCTTGTAACTAGTCCCAAACAAGTGTTTCGGGTAAAACAATCAGAACTTCTTCATAGAGGATCCAAATTCTATGAGACCAATTGTATTGGAAATAGTACATTCTATATTATTGTATGTGAGTTTCAGAATCAGATATCAAATATTGAGTGTGTAGCATGTTGTACAATTTTTCTCTCCATAATAGGCCAGAATTCAAGAAGGTCTGCCATTTTCACTATAAATCGTTTTTAGGGACTATTCAAGGAGAGAAACTTAGAGAAATTTTATAGAAGATATCAAATAAGATTGGTTACAAGTTTCAGACCCCGATTCATTATAGGTACGAAGTTATACTTGTTGGATTTTAGGGTTTGTAACTAATCCAAAAACTAGTCCCAAACAGGTGTTTGAGATAAATTTAAGAAGTGATGTTGAGGTTTATATGTGGACCTAGGATCTTTATGTGGACCCGGTTTGATGATGTTGAAGTTGATGAAGGTATGATGAGAAAATATCTTATGTGCCAGCTTGTTACATGATTAAAGGTATGCCTTTATATGTGTTTTTGAGGGTTATATCTTGATGTTATGGTTGTATGATATTGAGACATATTTTGGAGAGTCTTTGGAACTTGGATAGAGACATATGTTGGTGATATTGGGCATATGATTTGAGGTATATATTTGGTACATGGATTATGGTTTATCATGGATATTATGGCACATGTTTGGTACATGGTTTGAGGCATATCTTGGTGATGTTGGGCATGTGTTTTGAGAGATGTTCTTGGTGATATCAGAATATGATTTTGATGATGATGATGTATCAGTATCAATGACAGTGATAGGTTGAGTCTCCATTTATAATTCATGGAGGAATGAAGGAGCAAGGAAAGGAGGTTGTAGCCTCCTTCTGAATAGAGCTAGAGAATACAAGGAGTTGTATCTTCCTTCAGGTTGGAGCCTGTAAACTAGGGGGTTGGTGCCTCCTTCCAGTTGGAGTTGGAGAATACAGGGAGTCATAGCTTCCTTCAGGTTGGAGCCTCCTTCCTGTTGGAGCTGGAGAATCGAGGGAGTTGTACTTTTTTTTTCAGGTTGGAGCTTGTAAATAGGGGGTTGGAGTCTCTTTCCAATTGGTGCTAGAGAATCTTAAAAGTTGGTTCTTTCTATGAATTTAATTCTTGGCATGATATAAGAAAAGTGTTATGTGTTTTTCTCCCATTTGGGTTTCCATGTAAAAATCTCTTGTGTACTATGTATGATGTGATGCATTGTTGAATGACACTATTTATGGTTATATGTTCATGATATGTGAAATTAAATCATAAGTGAATGGAATTGATGATAAGTTAATGTTTACATGTGATAAAACAATGGTAAAAAGTGTCCAATATCGATTCACCCCCCTCTTAGTATTGGTGGATATTCCAAAAATTGGTATCATAGCAAGTGCTTTAGAATCATTCTAACTACTGGAAGGTATATCATGGATTACACAAATAATGGAACACTAGTGTTTGATGGTCAGGACTATGAGATATGGAGCCATAGGATGACATTATTTGTACATGCACAGGGGTTTGACGTTTGGAAATCAGTTGTTACAGGATATATTGCTTCAAAGAAACCTCTGAAGACCACAACAAAGAAAGAATTAAAAAGAAACAAAAAAATAGTAATGGATGTCATCTTGGATGCATTACCCAATTTGATAAAAGTCAAAGTGGGACAATGTTTATCATCCAAAGATATTTTGGATAAGCTACATAATATATACTTTAAAGAATATATTCTTGCAACCACATAGTCAGAGCATGTTGATCAAAATAAAGAAGATACTAATATAGAACAAGAAGAACTTGAAAATGTCGAAGAAGGTGAAGTGGATCTTGAAGCAGAACTAATCGTCGCTTTGAGTGAGGTAAAAGAAAGGAAGAAAAACAAGTCTATCAAGGAATAATTGATCAAGCTAAAGGAGGGTTCTCATAATCCTAACGAAAACTATGAATAATTCTAGAATATTATTATAAATCTAAAGGTTCAGTTGGAAGAAGCCAAAGTAATTGAAGAAACACTCGAAAATCAGTTGGAAGAAAAACAATATTTGGAAACTGAAATAGTATTACTAAGAAAGGAAGCAGAGAAGAGAGAAGAAATGTTGACAAGTCGTCTCAAGAAAAGATCTAAAGACTAAAACAAGATTGAAACGAAATTTAGTCAACAAGAAAGAATATTAGAAGAATAAATGATCTCATTGGAAACCCAACTTGAAGAAGGAAAGAGAATGGAAGGAGTAATGAAGATCCAGGTGATGAAGAAAGAAGAAGATTGTGAGAAACTTGAAGAAGAATCCATCACATTAAGGGTTGAAGTTAATAAGCTAAAAAAAAACTTGAAGAAATCTCAAGTACTAGAAGACATTCTCAAATGTCAAAGTTCACTATCTAATAAAATAGTTGTTGGATACATTGGTGAAGCCTCATGCAAACAAGATGCAAATGTCAATCCCAACAAGAGCGTTGAAGAGAGAGGAAGCTCCAAACCTCCAGTAAATAAAGTTAAAGAGAAATGTTACATTTTGTTGAAAAGGAAGAATGAAGAGAAGGCTAAGAGTTATGCAGAATTCATCAGAGACCCTATCAATAAAGAATAATGTGAGCCCTCAAAGAAGAACATTCCAGAAATCGAGAAGACTCAAGAAGAAGATTACAGAAGACCTTCTGCTTTTGGGTATCAAAGAAGCTTCCCTAATTGTGAAGGAAACAACAGAAGAGAAGATAGTGATCAACGAAAGAATGAATTCAGAAGGAATGCATCACAAAGAATATCATTCACTCTCGGGTATCAAAGTTTCTTTCCAGATTATTGTTTTACTTATAATAACTTTGGACATAAAGTTGTAGATTGCAGATCATATGAAATAAATGTTCAAGAAAGAGATGTTTATGTCCCCCCCTACAATATTTAATGTTAAAAATGGCACAACTATGGACACATAACTCGTGATTGTAGAAGTATGATGGAGCCTTCCATGAAAGAAAACCTTGATATCGGGTATAAGAAAATTTGGAGAAGGAAAGAAAAACAAGAAGAACAAGTGAATAAAAAACGCTTAGAGATCATACTCACAGGATTTACAGAGTTGCATGATGAATATAGGTAAAGAGGAAGATGTCATAATTCAAAATGACGATCATACAACAGAGTGGACTTATATATTGTTCTAAGCCATCTATCTTGGAGACTCCCAGTAAATGTGAATATTGAAGAGGGGAAGTTTAAGCAAAAGTTATTACAGATCAAAGAACTATCTTTTGGGTAGTTTGAAGTGTTTGTTTGCATATTTTGAAAAGAGGATTCAGAGTGGTTTGGCGACAGAGGTGCAAAATGTCTCATGAAAGATTGGTTTATTAAGAAGTCATTTTCAGAACACATCCCCATGCAAATTCGAGAATATATACTTGTTGCATACATGTAGAGTTTGATTTGGAGACATAGAAGACCGGTGGACATATTCGATTCAACTTGAGAAGTAGGAATATGTAGTGATCAGTTGCAGCAGATTCGAAGAAGTTCTCAGAAAAACGAAGTGGAAGATTAGTCAACATTGTGTACAATTGAGTAGCAGAGTCATGGACAATTGTTGTGACATATGGACATAGATGAATTCATGAGATTTTTGGTAGGTCTAGAAGAAAATACTTAACATGAACCGGAGAAGATACATGATAGTGGATAAAAGCATGAGCTCAAGAGGAATTTCATAAAGACTCGTTGACAGTATCATCAAGAGGAATGTTCAAAAACTAATATGACTAAGAAAATAAGCATATTGACAGGTGGAACCAACTAGTCATAGGGAGGAAATTCATAAGAGACACATCAATACAAGGGGAGATAAATCATCAGGAGGAGTTATACTTTTAAGGGAAATTTGTCAAATTATTATGTTATTGATGTCAGTTCGATGAAGACATGATGAGCCATGTAGAATTGAAATCAAGTATGAAGGAAAATTGACATGAATTCTTTTAATATACATCATTGGATTGAAATAACAGGAAGCATAAATGGACAATGAGCACCGAAAGAGAAGAAATGAAGCATATACATGAAGCCCCACATTGAGCTACATGGCACATTGAAAAAGAAGACAAGGGGAGAGAAATTGTCAAATGGAGTTACCCTTAATGTTAAAGGGGAGATAAAGAACAAAAGCAAGAGAGAAAGATTAGAAGCCTAAAGATGGGGGGAGAGATATTTTTAAAATAAGATATATTGTCATAGGGAATTACTCTTTTCCATTGATGTCAAATGGGGAGAGAAAAATCAAAGCACATGAAGACAGGGGGAGCAATGATCACAGGGGGAGTAAGAGTGTTGTCATCAATTCCAAAGGGGGAGATTATTGGAAAGTTGTTTTTCATTGATTTCAACCCTATAATAAGTCCAAAATCCCCAAAATCCCCTAGAAATAATGAGTGATGTCAACCCTAAATGAATTCTAGAAGCCCCTAGAAGTAATGGGTGTATTTGAAGTCTCCAAAGTGGTCCCCTTATGGAGTATCTTTAAGCATGGCCCTCACGAGAAGATGATTTGAATAATTATATAATAATACTTGTAAATATGAATCAATTATTAAGGGGGTAAGAAGCCCCAAAGTCTACAAGAAGCCCTGGAAATATGGCTAAGTGGTTAAGAAGCCACAAAGGTATGGTCATGAAGCTAGAAGTTGATTGGAGAAAACAAGTATGAAGGACATTGTAATTACATAAAAACCCACCATAGATTGATAGTCCTCATCATGTCATTTCCAACGGTAGGTGGCATGCCATGTGGTTCCTCATGGTTGAGAAGTTATGCCCTCTTAAATATGAAAGCCTTGAAGTATGGTCAAAGAAGTTACAAGTTGGACCTAAAGTCAAGTAAAGGAGGTACTTGAAAAAAGTATAAATACACATTAAGAACCTCTCATTTTCATCATTCAATCTTTTTATCTCTTAGCACAATATTGGCAATGAATTTCCAAGGGAAGATCAAGTGAAGAAGGGTGAAATTCCAAGGGAAGATGAAGTCTTGTGATGATGTATTCTAATGTATGTTTTTTAAAGGTCATCTTACCATTTTTTCTATAACATTTTTTTATAGAATGATTCAGATATGAAAACTCAAATGTTGTTGAGAAAAATATATCAAGGTACTTGTGGTAAAAATTTCATCTTCTGGGTCATTGTACTTTTGGAGATACACTCTATGGAAGATAGGGTTTTTTATTAGTCATGTAACTAGTCTCAAATAGGTGTTCCAAGTAAAATAGTCATAACTTGTTCATAGAGGATCCAAATTCTATGAGAACAATTGAATTGGAAAGAGTATAGTCTATAGTATTGTGTATGTGAGTCTTAGAATCAAATATCAAATATTGAGTGTGTGGCATGTTGTACAATTTTTCTCTCCATAATAGGACATAATTCAGGAAGGTCTGTCATTTCCTCTATAACTCTTTTTTAGGGATGATTCAAGGAGTAAAACTTGGAGGAATTTTAGAGAATATATCAAGTAATATTAGATATAAGTTTCAGACCCTCATTCATTACAGGTACAAATTTATACTTGTTGGAAGTTAGGGTTTGTGACTAATCCAAAAACTAGTCCCAAACAAGTGTTCAAGATAAATTTAAGAAGTGATGTTGGGGTTTATATGTGGACCCAAGTGGACCTAGGATATTTTGTGTGGACCCAATTTATAAGTGGACCCAGTTTGATTATGCTGAAGTTGAGGAAGGTATGACGAGCAGAGATCTTATACACTAGGTTGTCACATGATTAAAGGTATGTCTTTATATGTGTTTTTTAGGGTTATATATTGATGTTATGTTATAATCTTGAGGCATATCTTGGAGAATCTTAGGCACATGGGTAGATACGTATGTTGGTGATATTGGGCATATTATTTGAGATTTATATTTGGTACATGGTTTATGGTTTATCATGGATGTTATGGCACATGTTTGCTAGTATGTTTTGGCACATGATTGGTACATGGTTTGATGCATATCTTGGTGATGTTGAGAATGTGTTTTGAAATATTTTATTGGTGATATTGGAATATGGTTTTGATGATAATGATGTATCGGTATCATTGAAATTATCATTGACAGTGATAGTTGATTATCAGTGATAGGTTGATTATTAATGACGGTGACATATTGATTATCAATGACAATGACAGGTTGATTAATAGTGACAATTTTAGTGACAATATGAGTCTCGATTTACATTTCATCGAGGAAGGAAGGAGCAAGGAAAGGGGGTTGTAGCCTCCTTCCGGTTGGAGCCGGAGAATACAAGGAGTCATAGCTTCCTTCATGTTGGATCCTGTAAACTAGGGGGTTGGAGCCTCCTTCCAATTAGAGCTAAAGAATATAGGGAGTCATAGCTTACTTCAAGTTGGAGTTTGTAAACTAGGGGGTTGGAGTATCCTTTAAGTTGGAGTTGGAGAATCTAGGGAATTGTAGCTTCCTTCATGTTGGAGTCTGTAAATAGGGGGTTGGAGCCTCCTTCTAGTTGGTGTTGGAGAATCTTGAAAGTTGGTGCTTCCTATGATTGTAATTCTTGACATGATGTAAGAAAATCATTATGTGGTTTTCTCCCATTTTTGTTTCCACGTAAAAATCTCTTGTGCATTGTGTATGATGTGATGCATTGTTGAATGGTACTATTTATGGTTAAATGTTCATGATATGTGAAATGCAATCATAAGTGAATAGAATTGTTGATAAGTTAATGTTTACATGTTGTAATTAAAAAATGGTAAAAAGTGCCCAATACTAATTCACCCCCCCTCTCAGTATTGTTGAATATTCCAACATCATGTAATGATGAGATAGATATATTACTACGACAATCCAATCTATGTATCAAATTAAAATATTAGATAAAAGATTAATATCCTTGAAGAGGATGGATCCTTGCTACAAATCCATATACACTTTTGTTAACTAGACCTGCAAGTTATTGAAGGAGAGGGGCCTAAGACTAATGAACAAGGGGCTCGTGAAAACTAGAGTTTCTTATTGGAGTGTAGTGAATATCATAGTGTGCAGAGGCTAGAGCGAGATGAAGACTTCTCAACTGATAGGTATGAAATCTGTGCTTAAGCACCTAAGTTCTCAAAAACTATAGGAAAACAATGCAAGGGACCTAAATGAAAATAGCTATGGTTATAGTCCAAAATCTACCAAATAATGTACACAAATTCACAAGGACTAGACTTGTGGGGTGTGGGGTGGATTCTTAATTTTGCAAGAAAATAAATAGGAGGAAATAAGGATGACAAACTAAGTAGAGATTTGCTTGAGCTATATTGATATGTAAACTACCATGGATTTTCCACTGGAACAACTCATCACAATAGATCATATTTTATTCTAAAAATATTTTATTATCAAGTTTATTTCCTTAGATCGCATATTTAATATCACTAGCTTATTTCTCAAATTAATGAAATAATAGAAATATGAAAATGAAAGGCTAAGCAAATGAACACACCATCCACAAAATTAAACTCAAGATGTATCGTGGGAAACCTAATACCAGAGAAAAACTTGCTATAAGGTGAGGCCTATGTTCTACTCTTTTTTTTGTTGGATTACTGAGAGGGGGGTGAATTTGTAATAAGAAATTATAGTACTTTTAACCACGATATATTCTTCAACAATATTCAACATTTTATCATTAACATTCAATATATTATTAGCACTATAATCATATAAAACATCACATCACAATAGATACACAGTACACCATAATTTATGTGGAAACCCAAATGGGAGAATACCAAATAATGTTTTTATTATATATTAAAAGAATACATTCATTGGAAGCACCAACTTCCTAATTCTCCATCTACAACTGGAAGGAGGCTCCAACCCCCTATTTTCAAGCTTCAGCCTGAAGGAAGCTACAACTCCCTAAATTATTTGTCTTCAACCAAAAGGAGGCTATAACTCACTAAGTTCTCCAACTCCAACTGAAAGGTGGCTACAAACACCTATCCTTGCCCCATCCTACCACCCTGAAATATAAATGTAGACCAATTGTCATTGTCACAAACACTTCCATTGTCACTGCCACTATCTCTGTCACTCTCTATCTGCCACTTTCTTTGTCACTTTGTCTTTGTCATTGTCATATTGTCATTGTCTCAAAAACCTGCATATGTTCATCAACCAACTAAACTTGTATCATACCATGCATCAATTATATACCAAAAAACATACTATCTCATGCATCAATCATGAACCAAAGATACATCAATAAGGAATAATGAATCATGAACTAGAGACTCAAACATATGTAACCTATACCATATACCATACCATCAACCATATGCAGATCTGTATCATATCATCAATGAAGTATTTAAACGAACCAATGCATGTTTTTCATGCATATGCCACCATACACCATGGATATGCCTCAACCATGTATAATTAACTCAAAGATATGAACTATAAGAACCATGTCATGTGTTGAACTAGATATAAGAGTGCTCCTCACTCACCCAAGCAACCAAGATATACCATATCCAAGTACCAAACCAACCATACCAAGTATGCCTCAACCATACACCATATCATGACCAAAATAAATCGTCAAAACAAGTATACAACCATACCAATACCTCTGTAGTTGACCTGAAACTTTGAGATGTTGACCTGTAGGCTTCCTTTAGAATTTAGGGACCTGGTACCAACATTTACTCAATCATGCATGATCCTTTTTACATATACACGACTTTCTCTTCTACTTCCTATGTATATACGTTCTTTTCTCCACTGTAGCCCACATACATATGCTCCCTTTCTGACCTGCAACCCACATATACCCCAGAAACTAGGGTTTGTTGCAACTTCGAAATTTTTTCCTTAGACCTTCCTTTGCTACCTCAAAAAATGATGCTACAACCTTAGCAAAAAGATCACTAGATCACAAGAAAGATAAGCAATGAATAAATGTGTGAGTGTAATTGTGAATGACTCCTTGAGGTGTATCTATACTTGTGCTAGGTAAATCCTCTCCTTAATTTAGGGCTTCTATATTTTTCTTGTTACAACAAAATTACCCTTTCATTAAGGACTTGTAACCAACTAGGGGCTTCTTGACCACTCTTTGAGACTTACAAACTTCTCAAGGTCATATCTCCCTAACCGTGAGGAACTACGTGGCATTCCACATATCATCGGAAATGACATGACGAGTGATATACATCTATGAATGTCTTTCTTGCATTTACTTTGTCCATCATTTCCATATTTCTCATTCAACTTCGGGTCTCAAAACCACATCATCGGGTCTTCTTCAAGGGTTGACATCAATGAAAACCAAACTATCAACAACATCCCCCTTTGGCATTGATGGAAACACTCAGGCATGACAATGGCAACACTTAGGCATGACAATACTTATTCCCATGTTCCCCTTGTGATCATTGCTCCCCTTGTCTACATGCTTCTCTCTCTGTGTCTCCATGCCTTGCTCTATGTCTCCTCCTTTGACATCAATGGAAAAGAGTAATAATCCTCTTGGGGCTGTTCCTCCTATATATAGGCCTTTGGTCTCTACTGACCTTTCTCTTCATGGTGCTTCCTCGTGTAACTCTATGATGTGTATCAAAAGCATTCAAAAGAATTGTTTACTTGAACTCTTCAAGACTTTTGTTTCTCTCCCCATGTCTTGTTAAGTTTGATTCTGTTTGGATCACTATGGGGTATAAACTACTCTAAGTTTATGTCGCAGATACTCAAAAGTTTTCCTTGCAAGCGGTTTGGTGAAGATATCTACTATATACTTCTTTGTCCCGACATACTCTATATTGATGATCTTCTATGTATCGTGTTGCTGTAGAAAGTGATACTTTGTTGGAATGTGTTTCGTCTTAGAATGCATCACTAGATTCCTAGATATACTGATGGTGCTGGTGTTGTCACAAAATATTGAAATGGGTTCATCACACTTTACTTGTATATCCTGCAGAGTTTGCTTCATCCAAATTACTTGAGTACAACATGTTGTTGCTGCAATGTATTCTTCTTCTGTTGTAGACAAAGATATTGATGATTGTTTCTTGCTTAACCATGATACCAGACACTCACACAAGTAAAAAGTTGCTCCACTTGTACTTCTTCTATCATCAATGAATCCTTTCCAATTTTCATATGTGTAGACGACAAGAGATGGATCCTTCCTTTTTGGATACCATAATATAAACTCTTATGTACCGTTGAAGTATATGAATATCCTCTTTACTGCCATAACATGTGATTCCTTTGGTGTTGTTTTAAACCTTGCAACTTGTCCAACTGCTTGCATCACATCTGGTCTGGAAATTGTTACATAGAGTAAGCTGTCAATCATTGATTTGTACTGTCTATGATATGCATCCTTAGAATCATCATCCTTACTTAACTTACAACTGGTCTACATAGGAGTACTGAATGGTTTGAAATATTTAATTCCAAACTTGTTAAACATTTCTATGATATACTTGGTTTGAGAGATAAAGATACCTTTGTTTAGCTGACATATATGGGGACCCAAAAAGAAAGACAAATATCCAAGCATAGACATATCGAATTCATTATGCATGTCTTTGGAAAATTTTCAACTCATCCTGTCATCATCACTTCCGAAGATAATATCATCAACATAAAATTCAATTATCAGATACTATCTTGATTTACCTTTATGTAGAGATTGTTGTTTGTATTTCCTTTATTGAACCCTTGTTGTTGTAGGTATTTGTCCAATCTTGAATACCATTCTCCGGGGGCTTGTTTGATACCATATAAGGACTTATTCAACTTGCAAACATAATTTTCTTTCTCTAAAAACCAAAATCCTTCTGGATGCTCGATGTAGACTTGTTCCTCTAGATCTCCGTTTAGGAATGTTGATTTTATGTCCATCTAATATACTTTAATATTTTTGGAACATGAATAAGCTGGGATCAATATGATTGCTTCCATTATTGAAAATGGGGCAAACATATCTTCAAAATCTATACCTTTAACTTGAGAGTGTCCTTTGCATACCAATCTTGCTTCGTTCCTGGTAACATGTCCATCCTCGTTCAATTTTTTTATGAAAACCCATTTTGTACAAATGACATTCTTGTTCTTCGTCTTGGAACTAGTTCCCATGTTTCATTATTCTTTATCCAATCTAACTCTTCATCCATAGATTTTATCCAATTTTCATCCTTGTTGGCTTCTTCAAAACTGTTTGACTCAATAGTAGATAGTAGTGCTAGGTGTTTCTGTTCTAGTAAACGAATTCTTCTTCTGGTTTCAACTCCTGCATATTTATTCCCAATAATTTGTTATGATGGATGATTTTTCTGCGCTTGTATGTTTGGTGTCTTTGGAGGTGCTTGAATATCCTTATTTTCTTTCTTTGCTTAAGGCTTCTCTTCTTCTTCATATGATTCTTCATCTACTTCTTCTTCTTTCAAATGTTCTTCGTGATCATGTTCTACTAAATCTTTGCTACTTTCATTTATCTCTCATCCATCGTATCATCAATCGTCATATTGATGCTTTCCACTATTCTATTGAGTCTTAGATTGAAGCATTTGTATGACTTCTTTTATCTTGAGTACCCATCCAATATGCCTTTGTCAACTCGCGAATCAATTTTTCCAATTCTTCCATCGTCTCTTTTGATGTAGCATTTGCTTCTGAATACTCTAAAGTGTTTCACATTTGTTGATCTTGCCTTCCATAGCTCATATGGAGTCTTATCACTGTTATATCTAAGCATCCTTCTATTATGGATGTGAATTGTTGTATGTACTGCTTATACCCAAAATACATATGTTAACTTGGAATCCATTAACATGGTTCTGGCCATTTACTGTACTATTATGTTCTTCCTTTCGATAACTCCATTTTGTTGAGGTGTCTTGGCTACTGAGAATTACCTCTTTATCCCAAGCTCACTACAGAATTCCATGAATTTCTTTGTTGTAAATTCTCCTCCATTATCTGATCTCAAACGCTTGATTTTCAACATTGTATCAGTTTCAACCATTTATTTGCATGTCTTGAATTTTTTGAATGCCTTTGACTTCTTATTTAGAAGACAAATTGCAATCATTCTTGTGTAGTCATCAACTAGTAACATGAAATATTGTTCACCTTTCAATCCCTTCATTCTTGTTGGTTCAACTAGATCAGTATGTACAATCTCCAGTGGTTTTGTTGTGGAATATTCCTTTGACCTCAACTTTGTCTTGCTTTGTTTTCCATGTAGACAATGCTTGCATAGAATGTTTGTTGGCTTTTAAATCTTGGGCATTTCTCTTATTGCTTCATTTTTGTTAAATTTGACAAGATTATAAAAATTTATGTGACCCATTTTTCTATGTCAGAGCTAAATTTCATCATCCTTTCCTAAGAAACATATTTCATTTGCTATTTCATTTAGAACATATATGTTGCTTGGAGTTTTTACAACTATAGCCACCAACTTTTCTGATTATGCTTTCCTTATCTCGCACTTCTTTGATTCAAACACAATTCTTTGTCTTTGATCACACATTTGACTTACACTTATCATATTGTGTTTCATGGATTCGACCAATAAAACATTATATGTTGTGGCATTCTTACTTTCGAGCTTGATTATTCCCTTTCCAATAATTCTAGTCAAGTTGTCATTCCCAAATGAAATTGATCCATCTCTTTCCTTCTTCAATGTCATAAATTTGTCTGTATCACCTAGCATATGCTTTGAGCATCCACTATAAACATACCATCCACGAGGTGATATGATTTGAGCATCCACTATAAACATACCATCCATGTTTCTTGTGTTGAGCTTGTAGAGCAATATTTCATTCTTCAGTGTTGAATTGATCATGCTTTCTTATCAATATCCTTTGTGGTTCATGCTTATGATTGTTGATATTTTTCTTTGGTTCCCTTGGAGGAACGGTAAGTCTGCAATATTTATCCATATGTCCAAAGTTGTTGCACTTGTAGCATTCAACCACATCGCTCTGTTAGAAAAACAGGACCGCGGAGCAATAAAATAAAACAAATGCAGAAACAAAAAACACAGAAGACACACAATACAAGAGAGACACAGATTTACGTGGTTCACCCAATG
>JASDQU010683640.1:45787-60918 GCA_032191745.1 Picea mariana
CCCCCTCTTCACTCCCCCGCGTGGAAGAGTGTACATACTTCTGGGGTGTAAATACTTCATGGGGTATAAACACGGCTGAAAGCAAGGACCTCTGCATCAGGAAGATAATCAGGCTCCACAACCAACACGCTCAATGATCCAAATCTGTTGTATCTTCTATTTTTTGCTTCATGAGCTCTTCTTGGATAACTATTTCTTGTGTATTCCTCATCGTTGCTTATGTTCTTGGTATTGGCTCTACAATTCACATCTTTATGCCCAAAATTATAACATGAATAACATGAACCAAGAAGAATAGTTTGATACTTGGGAGCGAAATGCGAAATATCTTCTTAATGGTGTTGCTCTTCTGAATCCTTCTTCTTATTGAGGTATTTCTATCGTTGGTTGTTGCTAATACTAACTTCTGAATATTCTAGTTGGTGCAGTGTCTCTATAATTTTTCTCTTGAGTTTTCCTATCTTCTTCTTTAGACGGACCTCTGAAGGCTTCTGCATAGCTTCCTGTTTTCCTTCTTGCTCTATCATTTTGGAGCTTGAACCTTTCTCTATCTGCTTCTGAGTGTATCCTAATCCAGATCTATCATAATAGGGTCTTTGACTATTAATGATATTATCCAATATCTTAGTGTTGTTTTGTTGCATGTCCTTCATTTGAAGATCTTTTCTTAGAGTGACTATCTCTACTACCAAGCCTTCAATGGTCCTGTCTCTTTCTTCTAACTTCCCTTTGAGAGATACTTTATTTTTCTTGTCTTATTCTGCCTGGATTTTTAGCTTCGTGATCGTCTACTCAAATTCTTTGGAATTTTGAGATTATTTTTTCTTCATTAGTTCTTCCTAGAGTGACTTGTTTTTCTTATTTTCCTTCTTTAGAGTTTCTATGGCACATATCAATTCTTCCTTATAATCGACTTATGCCTCTTCAAATTCTTCTTCAGAGCCTTCTTTGTCAGAGTCTTCTACTGCCATGAATAATACTCTTTCTGTATCACTGTCACTGACTTCATCTTCGTCTAATGAGCAACTATCTTCCTTGGTGCAAAGAATTTTCTTAAAAAAATTATTTTTTGTTTCTTCTACCCTTTTGGATCTTCTTTTTCTTTTTAGAGTCATCTTCTTCATTACCTTTATTTTTCTTATATGGAAATTTATTAGAAAAATTACCAACACCATCACAATTAAAATATTTCAATGGAAACACACCTTTGTATTTGTAGTTTCCTCTCTTCATCCTTCTGAAGAAGTTAGCCACCTATTCATCTTTCTCTGAATCATCGCTACAGCTATAATCCAACTTTTTCTTTTGTTTATATTTCTTCTTCATCTTATTGGATGCCTTCAAAGTTGTTTCCTTCGTGGCTAGATTGTCTTGATATGTCCTCATCTCATAAGTTGTGAGTATCCTGTGCAACTCATCCATGGTCATTATAGCTAGGTCCACTCTTTCTTCTAGGGCTGAAATTTTTGAATCAAATCTCATTGGTAGAGATCTTAATGTTTTTTTAACAACGAACCATTCCTTTATCTCATCTCCCAAGCCTTTGATACTGTTTAATATTCCATCAACTCGTAGAAAGTAGGTTTCTATGTTTTCATCTTCATTCATCTTTAATTTTTCAAACTTGGCTCTGAAAATCTTAGTTTTAGCTTCCTTATATTTCACATATCATTAGTAGATAGTCTTTATTTTATCCCACATTTCTTTTACAGATTCACAGTGCATGATCTTGGTATGTATCGATTGAGCCACACCACTCTCAATAGTGTTTCTAGCCCTTGAATAATTTTCTTTGAGATTATTTCCATCTCCATCTATCGAGGAGTGGTAGGTGCTTTGTATCCATCTACTATTGATCACCAAACATAGAATCCTTGTGCTTGTATATAAGTTTTCATTCTTCTACTCCAAAATGCATAGTTCTCACCATCAAACTATGGTACCCCAATCCTAACATGATCTCCTTCCAGTTGTTAGATTGCTTCTTGAAGGACCTACTCTGATACCAATTGTTGCATTACTGAGAGGAGGGGTGAGTCAGTAATGAGAAATTATAGTAATTTTAACCACAATATATTCTTCAACAATATTCAACAGTTTATCATTAATATTCATATATCATCAATATTATAATCATAAACAACATTACATAACCATAGATACACAGTACACCATAATTTACGTGGAAACCCAAATGGGAGAAAACCTCGGAATGTTTTTCTTATATATCAAAATAATACATTCATTGGAAGCACCAACCTCCGGATTCTCCAGCTACAATGGGAAGGAGGCTCCAACCCCCTATTCTCATGCTCCAACCTAAAGGAAGCTACAACTCCCTGAATTCTTGGGCTCCAACCAGAAGGAGGCTACAACCTCGTAAGTTCTCTGACTCCAACTGAAAGGTGGCTACAACCACCTATCATTTCCTTGTCCTTCCGCCCTAAAATATAAATGTAAACCAAATGTCGTTATCACAAACTCTGCCACTATCTCTATCACTCTGTATCTGCCACCGTCTCTGTCACTGTGTCTCTATAATTGTCACACTGTCACTATCTCTATCACTATCACACTGTCACTGTCTAAACAACCTATATATGTTCATCAACCAACTAAACATGTACCATACCATGCATCAATTGTATACCAACAAACATACTATCTCATGCATCAAGCATGAAGCAAATATACATCAATAAGGAATTAGGAATCATGAAGTAGAGCATTAAATACGTGTAACATGTACCATATACCATACCATCAACCATATGAAGATCTGTATCATATCATCAATGAAGTATCTAAAAGAACCAATGCATTTCACTCATGCATATGCCATCATACACCATGAATATGCCTCAACCATGTATAATCAACTCAAAGATATGACCTATAAGAACCATGTCACATGTTGAACAAGATATAAGAGTACTCATCACTCAACTAAGCAACCAAGATACACCATATCCAAGTACCAAACCAACCATACCAAGTATGCCTCAACCATACACCATATCATGACCAAAAGTAACCATCAAATCAAGTATACAACCATACCAATACCTTTGTAGCTAACCTGAAACTCTGAGATGTTGACCTGTAAACTTCCTTCAGACTTCAAGGACTTAGTACCAACATTTACTTAATCATTCATGAGCCTTTTTACATATACGCGACTTTCTCTTATATTTCCCGCGTATATACGAACTTTTCTCCATTGTAGCTCACGTACATACACTCCCTTTCTGACATGCAACCCGCGTATACCTCAGAAACTAGGGCTTGTTGCAAATCCGAAACTTTCACCTTCAACCTTCCTTTTCTACCTCATAAAATGACGATATAACCTTAGCAAAAAGATCACTAGATAAAAAGAAAGATAAAAAATGAATAAGTGTGTGAGTGTACTTGTGAATGACTACTTGAGGTGTGTTTATACTTGTGCTAGGTAACTCCTCTCCTTAATTTAGGGCTTCTATATTTTTCTTGTTACAACAACTTTATCCTTTCATTAAGGACTTGTAACTAACTTAGGGATTCTCGTGACTTACAAACTTTTCAAGGTCATATATCCCTAACCGTGAAGAACTATGTGGCATTCCACATATCATTGGAAACATCATGACGAGTACTATCCATATATGAGTGTCTTGCCTGCATTTACTCTGTCCATCATGTCCATATTCCTCATTCAACTTAGGGTCCCAAAACCACACTGTCAGGGATTCTTCAGGGGTTGACACAAAGAAGGATACACTCACTATGGAGTTTCCTTTGACACTGTGGCCTGAATGACAACTACAAAAACAATTTCCTCCTGTTTTTCTCTCACATCCCACTCGCATAAGATTTTCTAAACTATGGAACAAGTATAATGCTAAAATAATGGAACCCTTTCTCCTCCTAGTGACCAAGTATTTAAGATAGCGTAATAGTTGTCTAGGGTTAGGGTTTTTTCATCCTCAACCCTCAATTAGTGATAAGGTTTTGGACCTTCTAGAATATTCTTGAAATTCCACACGTGGCTAGACCCACACATGTGAGTAATGGGGGTTGATGTGGCATCCACTCAGTTCCATGGTGGTCAACAAGGTGCATCAACTTGTAAGAGGAATAACTTTTGCATACAAGCTCCACTTTTGGTGATTTTTGCACCATTGGAAAGGTATTTAAGAACAACGTCGATGATTACAAAGTTTTTGTCCCATGAAAATGTCATTTGATGCCTCAAAACAGTCCTGGAAGGTTCCATACCCCAAATCTCAAACTGGGACATGTTGTTATAGTGGGCCCTGCAAGCGAATTCCTCCAATTTTTCCACCCAGAAAGTACCAAGATAGATGAAAAATTATATAATGATCTACTCCCCATTTAGGGAGGATTTTGGTCCCCAAAAGCTTTAATTGAATGAGGCAAGGAAAATTTCCCTCTACCTTCTCCTTGGACTACTGTTTTTCCTTGCATGGAAGTTGTCCTTTCAACTCGATCTACCAAAGGTCATGTTGACCCTGTCTAGTATTTATAGACTTCCTTTGCAAAACTGTATCTTCTTCCAACTCTGTCTGAGCTTATGGCACTAATTCCTCTATGGTAGGTAGGAATTTCTCCTTAGTTTCCTGATCCAACATAAAAGACATGTAGAGTTTCATATTCTCCATATTCACTACTAAGTAAATGCACATAGATGGGGCTAGATTGAGTCCATAGGAATTATCACCCACCTTCTCCAATACCTCAAAAGGGCCATACTATATATCCTTGATATTATTACCAGGACCATGTAGTCTTTCCTTATTCAACTGCAAACATACTTTGTCTCCCACCTTGAATGTTTTGTTAGCTCCATGCTAATCATTTTTGGCCTTGTACCACTCGTGTGACTTCTTTGGTGTCTCTTATGCTTGCAAATGGATCTACCTAATATTTTAAAAAAATGCTTAGCTTTCAATGTTTTTCATATTATGTATTCCCTCACTCCTCCTTGTTGTAATAGAGAACATCCAATGGAAAAGGCATCAAACACCCAAAGCAAGTTTCAAAAGGTGACTTACCGATAGAAGTGTTGATTGCTCTATTGTGAGAGTGTTGAATATAGATCATATTTTCATCCCAGGTCTTCAAATGCTTCTAATTATAACCCCTCAAAATATGCACCAAAGTCATATTGACTACTTTTTTTCCCCCATTTGTTTGTGGGTGGAATGTTGTAGATCTCTTCAACTTGGTATCCATATTTTCCCAAAGTGTAGTCCAAAAGGCACTACAAAATATGGTATCCCTATATAAGATGATGCTCCTTGGTTTCTTAAATTGCATCCAGACCTATTCAAAGAACATGTTTGTTGTTTCTTGTCCTTTGATGTTCTTCTTAAAGGCATAAGAATGCACTTCTTGTTGAACCTATCATCTAGCACAAAAATAAAGTCATGTCCCTTCTTGATTGTTGGAAAACCACCCACAAAATCCATGGAAATGATTTCTCAAGGTAAAGTGGGTACAAGTAAGGGATGGTATATATATTTCTTTCTATTACTAGGCTTGTTGGTACAACAAATCATGCATCCTCTAATATATTGTGCTACATATTCTTGCATTTTGGACCAATACACATAGCTTTGTAAGTTGTAAACTATCTTCCTAACACCAAAATGTCCTACAACTTTGGAGGTGTGAGCCTCTCTGATAAGCTGCAATATTTCACCTTTAGGGACACATAGCTTGTCTAGCTTGTAAAGAAACCCATTCTTGAGATGATAATCAGTGTTACTGTCACCTTCCTCTACATGAATTTGGCCCTATAGTGGTTGAAACACCTCTTTGAAGTCCTCATCTTTTGTGTATGCATCATGGGTAAAACAATCCATGTACATAAGAGTTCCAAAAGTTGTAATCTTGGATGTGGGTGGCCTTGAAAGCATGTCCGCCAACTTATTAATGCTACCCTTCTTATATTTGATGACTAAATGAAACTAATGCAAAAACTCCATCCACTTGTAATGATTGGTTTGCTATAGCTTACTCCATGCCTATAAATATTCCAATGCTTGGTGGTCACTGTGGATAATGGTTTCCTTTCCCGTCAGATAATGCTTCCATTTCTTAACAACTTGAACTAGGGCATATATTTCCTTATCATATGTAGCATATTGACTTAACTCCTTGCATCAAGATTTCTCCCATTACATATCCATTTGCATTTGTTTCCACTTCAAAGATATTTTTCAAGTTAGACAATGCAAGAATTGGTGTTTTAATGATATTTTGTTTAATCTCATTGAAATATTTCTACTGATTATTTCCCCACTAAAAACTCTTACCACTAGTTATTATGGTGTGGAGTGGCACAACTACCATTGTAAAATATGCTATGAAATTTTGATAGGTATTGTGTTGCTCCAACAAAGATCCTAACTTCAGTGATATTAGTAGGAATTGACCGCTTGATGATGGCCTCCATATTTGTAGGATTTATCTTGAGGTTCGGCCCTCCACCAATCACGTACACTAAATACACCAATCATTGTTGAGAAAACTCACATTTCTTAAGGTTATCCAATAGGTGATGTTTTTTTAGAGTCTCTAACATATGCATAAGATATGAGATGTGCTCCTCCCAAGTATATTTATAAACCAATATATCATCCAAATACACTATTACCAATGAATCTAAATAGGGATGCAATGCATCATTCATTAATCGCATAAATGTAGTTGGTAAATTAGATAAACCAAAAGGAATGACTTCCATTCATAATGACTTTGTCTTGTATTGAAGGAAGTCTTCCAAGTTTCTTCTTCTTTAACACATACTTGGTGGTATCCCGATTTGATATCCAACTAAGTGAAGTACTCTACATATTGCAACAGGTTTAACAAATCATCGATCTTGGGAAGAGGGGACAAATTCTTGATTGTGATATTGTTCAAAGTTCTGTAGTCGATACACATTTTCCAAGTCCCATCCTTTTTGGGTGCTATGATGATAGATAACCCACAAGGTGAGGGGGTTGGTCGAATTACTCCCTACTCCAATAGTTGTTTCCATTGTTTCATCACTTTGTCTACTTCTAGTATAGACTATCTATACATCCCAATATTTGGTAATGGGGAGTCAAGAAACAATTGTATCTCGTGCTCCACTTCCCTCTTAGGTGGCGACCCTTTAGTCTCCTAGAAAACTTCTTTGTATGCCTACAACAACTCCTCCAAATGTTCTTTCTTCTTTTGGTACATCCCTCAAATGATTCCTTTACTCTTACTAATTCATCCCATGGATACATCTCTCTTAAGAAAATAAATACATATTTCTTACTAGAATTGATCAAAATTTTGGCTTGATTAATACTTACCAGAGATATATTTAATTTATCTGTGTGTGCGTTGATGATGTAATAATTCCCATCCTTGATCGGGCAATACCAATTTTCTCTTTGCGTGAAGGTTGCATCCCTCATATACATGCAGGGGCTTCCAAATACTACACCACACATGTCAAGGGGTGCTACATCTAACTCTACTTCATCAATAAAAACTGCGCTTATAGAAAACTCGATCTTACATTATTTAGTGACTTTAATATTTTCATGTTTATTCAACCATCACAATCGATACAGGCTCAGATGATCATGAACCTCCAACTCAATCTTGTTGACTAGATCATTTTCTATGAGGTTGGTCTATGACTCAGAATCGAATAGAGCATCTACTTTGGTCTTTTTGACCTAGATATTAATGTGGAAGTGTTTTTTAGTCTCCTTCTCTTCCTTGTGATGAAGGCTACTTAGGTTCACCTCCTTCTTGTAAGTTTTCAATCTATAAATTAAAGCAACACATACATNTATTCTTAAGCAAAAAAAAAAAAAAAAACAATGGATCATACACATAGTACGTTGAGATTTATGTTGGAAACTCTTAACTGGGAGAAAACCAACCTTCTTTGGTGCCACACCTCTCAACTCTTTATTGTATTAATTTCACCATTCACAATACAATATATACAATATTTTAGTTATTCCGCAACTACCAAAACCCACATGCAAAGAATATAACATCTACCCAACATTCTCCCACTTGTTGTTTTCTTTGCAGATAGGGGGTCAAAGGATTACATAGTCAACAATACATGGTAGTAATTCCCATTGTTTCTTTACACCAAGATAACTTCTCGGTGCTCATGGAATTTTTCAATGAATCTACAACATTTTTCAAAGTGTCAACCTGCTCCAACAACACCTTGTCTTCAACCATGTCTCTCACAAAGTGATACTGGATATCAATATGCTTTGTCTTTGAATGATAATCATGGTTCTTTTCTAGGAATATTACACTCTGACTGTCAGAATATAATCTTACTTCTGCTTGTACCAACCTAATACATGAACACAATCTCTGTAACCATATTGATTCCTTACTTGCATGCGTAGTTGCCATGTATTCAACTTTTGTAATTGAGAGTGCCACTACATCTCGTATTTCACTCATCCAACTAAGTGCTCCTCCAAATAGGTTAAACACATACCCACTTGTAGATCTTCTCTTATCTATATCTCCAGCCCAGTTTGCATCAATAAATCCATGTATTTCCAACACTCTATTCAATCCTTGTCTTCATTGGTAGCACAATCCATAATTAGAAGTGGCATGCAAATACCTGAAAACCCTCTTTATTGTTGTCCAATACTCCTTCCCTGGTTTTGACATATACCTGCTCAAAACTCCCATTGCATGTGCAATGTTTGGTCTAGTACAGACCATTGCATACATCAAGCTGCGAACCACACTAGCATATGGAACATGGGACATGTCCTCTTCCTCTTCGTGTGTCTTCAAACATTGATCTGTAGATAACTTTACATCTACAAGAATAGGAACCTCAACTAGTTTACTTTCCTGCATATTAAACCTTTGTAATATCGTCTCAACATATTTTCTCTAATTCAACTAGAGTTTCTTGTTTGCATGAGCTCTTTTAATATCCATTCCCAGAATGAAGTTAGTAGCACTCAGATCCTTTATGTAAAATTTGTAGGATGGATGTGATTTCACCTCCTTGATAACATCCATATTATTTCCTACTAGCAACATGTCATCAACATACAACACTACATAAATGAAGTGATTACCAACCTGCTTGGAATATACACAATGATCAACCATGCTTTTCACAAATCACAGTCTAAGGATGTATGTGTCAAAATTTTGGTGCCACATCCTAGGTGATTTCTTCAATCCATATAGTGAATTCTTTATCTTACAAACCAACTCTTTCTTTCCCTTCACTACAAAGTCTCTTGGCTACTTCATGTAGATTTCTTCTTCCAGACCCCCATGGGAATGTTGTCTTCACATCCATCGGTTCTATTTCAAAATAAAAAACAACAACAAGAAATAAAATAAATCTATAGAATTTAACTTGGCAATAGGAGAAAAAAATTCACCAAAGTCAATTCTCTCTACCTAGGAATAACCTTTTTCTACTAGATTGATCTACTTTTCCTTCTGCATTCAACTTCTTCTTAAACACCCATTTGGTGCCAATGGCCTTTCTTCCAGTTGGCAAATCAACTAGATCACATGCCTCATTCTTATCCAAGGCATCCATCTCTTCAACCATGGCCTTCTTCGAGAGAGAGCTAAATATAAAGGGAAGAAGGAGGTGATGTTTACCTAGAATCTACAGGTACACATGCAGATCATGATGTATGGTTGATCGGATCATGTGCATCATTTCATATGACTCCTCATAGGGAGTGGTTCAATGAATATGAAAAGTACGATGGTGGTGATGTCTTCCTAGGAGATGACTCGACAACCAAAATCATGGGACATAGAAGGGATAAGTTGTTGATGAAAGATGGAAGGATTAGAACTATCCTTGGAGTTCTGCACATTTTGGATCTAGCCAAGAGACTAATATATGTAACTAAGTTAGATGATGCAAGTGTGGATACTTTATTGGTAAAGGGAACTTGCAAGATGGTACAAGGAGAAATGGTTTTGATGAGGGGAGTTCGATGTGGAAATATATATAAGTTTTTTGGAAGCACTTATATTGATGGGTGTAACAATTCTATTGTCCTTGAGAAAAGAAATAAAGAATATAGAATCCATACTATCCTTGGAAAGAAGACCATGTTGTGGCATCAAATACTGGGACATATTGAAGAAAAGGGCCTTCGATCACTACATGGTAAAGGTATGGTTGAAGTTATATCTAATTCCACCCTAGATTTTTATTTATGTGAAAATTGCATATATGGTAAACATAATCAAGTAAGATTCACATATGGTGCTACAAGAGCAAAGGGGATCTTAGAGTTGATACACATTGATGTGTTCAGACTTGTGTTTGTTCTATCACTAGGTAAATCTGTGTATTATGTTTCACTCATAGATGATTTCTCAAGGAATGCATGGATTTATTTTCTTAGGAAGAAATATGAGGTATTTGATAAATTTAAATAGTTTAAGGGTCTGGTAGAAAACCAGACAAAGAAGAAAATAAAGGTGTTGAGGATAGATAATGGTCGAGAATTTTGTGGGAATGAATTCGAAGAGTTCTATAAGAAGTGCAATATAGAAAGGCAAAGTAATACTCCATACACACTTCAAAACAACATGATTGTAGAAAGGACAAATAGGACATTGATGGAAGAAACAGGGAGCACGCTTAATGGTGTCGGGTTAGGATAAGAATTATGGGTAGAGGTAATGGGTATTGCATGCTACTTGGTAAATAGATCACCCTCATCAATGTTGGTGGAAAAAAATATGCATGAGGTATGGACTGGTAAGAAACCCTCTCTTGAATATCTTAGAGTGTTTGGTTGTGATGCTTATGTACATGTTCCAAAGGAAAATATGAGTAATCTGGATAACAAAGATAAAAAAGTATATCTTTGTTGGTTATAAATATGGTATGAAAGGTTATAATATTTGGAACCCAGAAACTAAGAAGACTATTTATAATTGGGATGTTGTTTTTAGAGAGGTTAAAGATGTCCCCAAACATGAATTCCTACCAAGGTAAGAAGAACCTGAGAAAATAGAGTTTGAGTTGGATGATGTAAAATCTGAATCAAAGAAAGAAGATGAATCAAAACAAGAAGAACCACATACTCTAGTATTGAGGAGATCAATGAGGGAAATAAAGAAACCAAAAATGTATAGCCCACCTCAATTCCATGCTAATTTTTCTTTATCTATTACTAATTATGATCCTAGAACTGTCAGGGAAGTAGTGAATTCATATGATAGTAAACTCTAGAAGAAGGCCATGGTTGAAGAGATGGATGCCTTGGATAAGAATGAGGCATGTGATCTAGTTGATTTGCCAACTGGAAGAAAGTCCATTGGCACCAAATGGGTGTTTAAGAAGAAGTTGAATGCAGAAGGAAAAGTGGAGAAATATAGTAGAAAAAGGTTATTCCCTGGTAGAGAGAATTGACTTTGGTGAAAAAATTTCTCTTATTGCCAAGTTAACTTCTATAGATTTCTTTTATTTGTTGTTGTTGTTTATTATTTTGACCTAGATCTTAATGTGGAAGTGTTTTTTCGTCTCCTTCTCTTCCTTGTGATGAATCCTACTTAGGTTCACCTCCTTCTTGTAAGTTTTCAACCTGTAAAATAAAGCAACACATACATATTCTTAATCAAAACAAAAATTAATCAATGGGTCATACACATAGTATGTTGAGATTTATGCTGGAAACCATTAACCAGGAGAAAACAAACCTTCCTTGGTGCCACACCTCTCAACTCTTCATTGTATTAATTTCACCATTCATAATACAATATATACAATATTTTAGCTATTCTACAACTACCAAAATCCACATGCAAAGAATATAACATCTACCCAACATTCTCCCACTTGTTGTTTTCTTTGCAGATAGGGGGTCATTGGATTACATAGTCAACAATACATGGTATTAATTCCCATTGTTTCTTTACACCAGGAGAACTTCTCGGTGCTCATGGAAATTTTTCAATGAACCTACAACATTTTTCAAAGTGTGAACCTGCTCCAACAACACCTTGTCTTCAACCATGTCTCTCACAAAGTAATACTGGATATCAATATTCTTTGTCTTTGAATGATAAGCATGGTTCTTTGTCAGGAATATTACACTCTGAATATCACAATATAATCTTACTTCTTTTTGTACCAACAAAATACCTGAACACAATCTCTATAACCATATTGATTCCTTGCTTTCATGCGTGGTTTCCATGTATTCAACTTCTGTAATTGAGAATGCCACTAAATCCCGTCTTTCACTCATCCAACTGAGTGCTCCTCCAAATAGGTTAAACAGATACCCACTTGTATATCTTTTGTGATCTATATCTCCAGCCCTGTTTGCATCAATAAATCCGTGTATTTCCAACACTTTGTTCAATCCTTGTCTTCCTTGGTAGAACAATCCATAATTAGAAGTGGCATGCAAATACCTGAAAACCCTCTTTACTGTTGTCCAATACTCCTTCCCTTGTTTTGACATATACCTGCTCAAAACTCCCATTGCATGTGCAATGTTTGGTCTATTATAGACCATTGCACACATCAAGCAGCCAACCACACTAGCATATGGAACATGGGACATGTCCTCTTCCTCTTCCCCGTGTTTTCAAACATTGATTTGTAGATAAATTTACATCTGCAGGAATAGGAACCTCGACTAGTTTACTTTCCTGCATATTAAACCTTTGTAATATCGTCTCAACATATTTTCTCTAATTCAACCAGAGTTTCTTGTTTGCACGATCTCTTTTAATATCCATTCCCATAATGAAGTTAGTAGCACTCAGATCCTTTATGTAAAATTTGTAGGATAGCTGCGATTTCACCTCCTTGATAACATCCATATTATTTCCTACTAGCAACATGTCATCGACATACAACACTACATAAATGAAGTGATTACCAACCTGCTTGGAATATACACAATGATTAACCCTTCTTCTCACAAATCACAGTCCAAGGATGTATGTGTCAAACTTTTGGTACCACATCCTAGATGATTGCTTCAATTCATATAGTGAATTATTTAGCTTATAGACCAACTCTTTCTTTCCCTTCACTACAAAGTCTCTGACTACTTCATGTAGATTTCTTCTTCTAAACCTCCATGTAGGAATGTTGTCTTCGCATCCATCTGTTCTATTTCAAAATAAAAAACAACAACAACAAATAAAAGAAATCTATAGAAGTTAACTTGGCAATAGGAGAAAAAAATTCACCAAAGTCAATTCTCTCTACCCGGGAATAAACTTTTTATACTATATTTCTCCACTTTTCCTTATGCATTCAACTTCTTCTTAAACACACATTTGGTGCCAATGACCTTTCTTCCAGTTGGAAAATTAACTAGATCACATGCCTCATTCTTATCCATGGCATCCATCTCTTCAACCAAGGCCTTATCTCTAGAGTTTATTGGCCTTCTTCAACGATATTCTCATCCACATTCAAGCTATTGTCTACTTGGTTGCATGAATCCATGCCTAGTAGGTTCTTCTTCTTTGAATCCTTCTCATAGTTCTTTGGATTCATATTTAGATGTAGCTTCCAACGCTTATCTTCAATGTGACCATCAATATTTCAATGGTTGCAATGGTTTTTTGGATCCTTGCATTGATGTGTAGTAGCTATCATCTTCTTGTATTTTCATTTCCACTTCTTCTTACCCTCCTTGGAGGCATCTTGGTGGTATTCTTGTTTAGAACCACTTGGTTTCCCTTTCTTATGGCCTAAGTTATCCAGGTACTATGCTTGCACACATGCCTAATCAACGATCTTGGGTTTAAATAGCATCACTTTCTTTCACAAATGATTGTGTAGACCCCCAAAATACTTGATGAGTACGTCAGGGTTATTGATAGAGATAGCAAACAAGATTTCCATTTTCCTGGATTTGGTGGTGTACACTTGCACACTCTGCCCCTGCCTCTACCTGAAATGATGCCAAAGGATCCATTAGTCCTCTACATGCCCAATAGGATAAAACTAGGACTTGATGAGTATTTTAAAATTCTCCCACTTAGTTATTGGTGAATCACCTTCTAGCCTAAGTGTCTCCATGCGACTTTCCCACCAAGTTAATGCATGGCCCTCTAGTTTCAATCAAGCATATGAATTTTTTTTCTCTCCATCTATATTATGGACATTGAAATACACTTCTAATTGTTGCAACCAATGACTCAAATTAACAAACTAAATCTCACCTTTATAGTGCTTGATATCCACTTTATCTTCCATTTTAAATAGAGTATGTGAAGGAGTGATGGTATTGGAGCTTGGTTTCTCTTTCTCCGACTCTTTTTTCGACTCCTTTTTTGGGTCTTCATTATCTCTTTGTTTCTCATTTGATCCAACTTCTAAGTTAGAGCCACCACCCTCCCTGAGAATTCCATTATTTTTCACTAGAGTTTCCATGAGGATGGCCATATTGCAAGAGATATCAATGACTTGCTCTTCCAACCTCACAAATATCTCTTCTATTGCATCCTACGGGTTATTATGACCGGACTCATCCACCATGGCTAGGGTTATGTGGCTTCCTTCTTAAGCCAATTCTTGGATCTTGCACCTTTTCCATGAATACAACAAAGAACTTTGATACCAATATGATCTGTAAACTACCATGGAGATTCCACTAGAACAACTCATCACAATAGATCTTATATTATTCTGAAAAACTTGTATTATCAGGTTTATTTCCTTGATCTCATATTTATTATCACTAGCTTATTGCTCAAATTAATGAAATAATTGAAATACAAAAATGAAATACTAAGAAAATGAGCACACCATCCACACAAATGAACACAAGATGTATCATGGGAACCCAATACATGAGAAAACTCAGCTATAAGGTGATGCCTATTATTTGCTCTCTTTTCTTCAACAAAGAAATGAAAATACAAAGAAAGAGACACTCACTATGGAGTTTACTTTGACATTATGGCATGAATGACCACTACAAAATCATCTTTCGTATTTGTTATGCTCTCAAATATCACTCCTAGATGATCTTCTCAACTATGGAGCAAGTATAATGCTAAAAGAATGGACTCCTTTCTCCTTCTAGTGTCCCAATATTTAACATAGCTTGATGGTCATCTAG
>JASDQU010683641.1:95-12732 GCA_032191745.1 Picea mariana
TCCTTATCTCTCCTTGTGGCTTCCCTGGCCACTGAAAGTCACTTCTAGCCATCCCATCCTATAGTGTTTCTCCTCCCGATTCTAATGAGCTATTACACTAAGAGGTTCCTCCAAGTAATGTGCCCAAAATGACCTCTTTAGTGAATTCCATTGACTTATGCTCAAAATAGTCAAAATAATGGAAATCATCGGAATGCAATGAAACCAAAGCCAACCTATGTGGAATTGCTCATAATGATGGAATATGATCATCAATGAAAGATGGACCCCACAATGCCTCTCAAATACTCCTGTACTCGCTCTAGCATCCATCTGGCTACTCTGGTCATCATAAATCTCTGCCCTGTGATGATGTCCCAAAGTGGGGACATTACAGTCCTCCCTGTTAGAAAATTGCCTGTCCTCAAGCAATAACCAAATCATCTCAAATAAAATACCAGGATCCCATGTCCACCTGTGGGTTGCATAGTAGAACCCATCAGAAGATGAACAATCACACATGCTGCCCCTTGGGTCCCATATCAAGTCATGAACTGCTAGCCCCTGGGATGCATAATCCAGAAATACACCAACTCTGTGAGTCTCCTGTACTTGACACATGGCCTCATCTTGGAATGATTCCATCCTCCCAATCTCTACCAAGATCCACACGACCTCCATCAACTGCACATACTGATGCCAGAATGAGGTACTGCAAGACCTCTGTGAGACGCCCGCAAGCAGTGCGCTCCTCTCAACACTGAAGCTCAATGGAAAGTTAGAATAACTTTCCCCTGCAATGGTCCACTCTCCCCTGTTGGTCAATGAACTGCTCAATCCTGCAATCCCTGGGTCCCATGCTAACCTCTGTCGAAGAGCATCATGCCAACAATGCACTACTCTGACCATGACTGTCTGTCCCCTGCATACATACTGGATCCTCCTCACTTGGATCCTCAAGCTGAAATACCTGTGACCAATGAACCTGCTACCCAGAAACTTTATCGGCCTAGACATCTCTATAGAAGAAGTACCTGTCCAAACATATCCATGCCCTATTATGATGATCACGAGGGAGGAAAGGTCTTGCCCCATAGAACAAGTACCTGCAGGCTCCCTCCAAACCAACCTGAGGTGGAGTGTGTGGCTCTCTGGTGCCACCTGAGTCATCAAGTAGTGAGACATCCTGCTAACCAAGTGTACTCCCGGATCCCATGGCAAAATTGGAAGTTTATCACTTCCAATCTCTGTTAGCTGCTCTTGTGCTGGTCTGATCACTATCGGAAGCCCTCGATGCTCATCTGTCATCTCCTGGTCTATGATGATCACCATCACACACCAAGTCTCAACTGTCTGTCTAACATGGTCCACCTCTGACCTGCTGTATGCTGTAAAAGTACTCATGTCATGTAGTCTCGGGCTACTCACTCTCCATGCCCCCAGCCACGGCCTATCCCTCCTCATGCTATTGTCTATGATAAAAGTATTAGGACATGCTAATAGAGACATCTGCATCTGACTGTAGGAATGGAAGGCATCACAGGCTTTGTTCAATCCCCAGGATTCGACCAGAAGCTCGTCCATTGGTATCCATGAAATATGCTCTCCTGTGGTCATCACCGATTCCCCACCATCCAGTACAACCGGAAGTAACCCCTCTGAATGTTGGTCAACCAACCTCCATCTCTCATCTACCATGCAACTGATGAAATGGTGAAGGTGATCTCCAACAACTATGTGTTGCTGCAGAGGAGTGACATCTCCATNATTAGGACATGCTAATAGAGACATCTGCATCTGACTGTAGGAATGGAAGGCATCACAGGCTTTGGTCAATCCCCAGGATTCGACCAGAAGCTCGTCCATTGGTATCCATGAAATATGCTCTCCTGTGGTCATCACCGATTCCCCACCATCCAGTACAACCGGAAGTAACCCCTCTGAATGTTGATCAACCAACCTCCATCTCTCATCTACCATGCAACTGATGAAATGGTGAAGGTGATCTCCAACAACTATGTGTTGCTGCAGAGGAGTGACATCTCCATTCTCCCCTGAGTGTGTCTCCTCCCTGCAAGGCACTATACCCCTTCGAATGCCACCATATATTTCGGCATATCTCTGTGAGATATCACTCATCACGGTATGCTCTGGCATACTCATGTCATCTCCCGCAAACTCATGTTGCATCACGGATCCTAGGCGTATGGCTGGATCAACCTCTATAGGGAGATCAACCACTCCCAAGACACAAATGGGAGTGTCCCCCATCAACTGGTGCTCCTCTGCTCAATCATCAACATCCTCTGTCAACGTGACTGACTGATACATATGAGTGTCCACTAAGGTAGATGACGTGGATCTCTAATGGATCTCCTCAAGAGACCCATCTGATCTAGACTCTTATTCTTGAAGGGTTGTCTGTGTGCCTCTCAAGAATCCTCGAGTGCTCTCCAACTCCTGAGTGAGTCGGTCCATCTCCAGCTCCTGCTCCCTCAGAGCCTCATGATATGTATCACTAATCCTCAATAGGTAGTCTTGGCTAGTCAACAACTGCTGGTGATCGGTCCTCATCACAGATACCCTCTCCCTGAGAGTATGAAAATCCTCCATGGCAATCTCCTCATCTGAACTACCATGTGCCACTTATGCTCTCCAGTAGTAATATGCCATCACTACATGCATATCATCAATACATCTAGTGGCTGCCCTGATCATATCCTCACTAACTCTCAACTATGCCACTAAGGGGTGTGACACTTGATCATGGTCATACTGAGGTGCCACCTCAGACCCCTCACTGCTAGCGTCAGTCCTGCTAGTGCCAGCTCCAGAATCCCCAAAAACATCCTTTGCATACGATGATGTGCTCAACTGTCCACTTTCTACGGTGCTATTGTGTCTATCCATACGTAACTGCACATCATTCTCAACTGCTAGCTCCCTCTGAATCATACTATATCCGGTGTGAGTGGTTGTATCCTCCTGTGCACTCAACCTGCTACTATCATCTGCGCCTGGATCCCATATAGATGTATCTAGACACATGCTATGATCATCCTGATGGCTAAAGAGTGCATCCTCATCACTGCAGGACGATCCTGGAAGTAAGTGCTCCATCAACCTGTTAGCCTCTATAATCTACTCAACCAATGGAGTCTCCAATAGATGTGACTCCATTTCCTCAGGCTGATCTGTAGGTGTAAGGTCAATTACTGGTACATCCTGTACCTCCTCCTGGATCTGTGGGTCTACATGTCCATGGTGTGCATCCCTCACACTAGGATCATCCATCATACCTGACGTGCCACTGATCTCCTCATGTGACGCGGCTATCATGGGTGTCTGAACAAGTGACAGATGTGTCACGACCCCCATAGTAAGTTCATCATCTCTAGTTGCTAACACGTGTGAATCCTCACTAGTGTCACCAATCTGCAAAGGCGTAAGGTCATCAATGGTATGTGACATGTCTGCTAAGATACTGGTGCCATCGTCCTGTCCATCCAGCTGCCTATCCACTACACAAAGGTCATCATCCTCCTTAAGCGTGCAAGCATCACTAGCCTCTGTGCAAGAGTCATCATCACTATCCTCTGAGGTAGACTCACTATCACTAGCCTCTGTGCCAGAGTCACTATCATCATTAGACTGCCCCAGATAAGCCTCAATCAACCCATCCTCACATGCCTCATCATCACTGTCCTCTTGTACCTCAACAATATGCTTCTTACCCTTACCCCTACACCTATGATCAGGTTCCCAAGGCACCTTGCAACTGTAGCAAAGTTGTGTGCTCCTAATGGGTGTGGGGTTTCTCTGTTCTTCCCACCATATAGTTGCTTCTTTTTTCTTTTCACCTGCTATGATCATCCCCTGTAAAATATCCCATTTGCTCCAATGGGGATTTCTATAGGCTACATATTGTAGGAAGGTTATTTTAGCCTTAGTTTCCTTGCTAAGGCCATCATACATGATCTCCGCACTTGATATCTCAAGGGATTTCTCATCCATTTCTTTCCCACTGTCCATTTATCCCTATGAAAGACCCTTCAAGTTTGCAGGATTTAAGCTCTGATACCACTGTAATTATCCCATGCCATTATGCAAGGATCAACACTTGTTTTGGTGCCTTTTTAAACTTTTTTTGGTTGTGGTATTTTGTCAAATAGTTTGCTGATCTATTTGTTTAGATGTGTTTATATGTGGGTATGCAAAAAATAACATAAATAGATAACCATGGAACATACCTCAACCATATGCAATAAGATAGACAAGCCAAAACATCTCAAATCTTATTTATTCATAAAATAGAGAAACCTGCTACAATGAAGATGCCGATCTGGAATGCTCAATAGATGGCCAAGAAGATAGACAATAGGTAAGATTTGCTACAAAATTCTCCCGCTAATACAAAAGATGCCTCCAAAGGCTGAATAAGAAATGAATATCAATACAAGCAGATCTGAATGCCAAACTCTCCAGGTGAAGAATGCCATGCTCCAATAGAAGGCCGGAACCCTCAATAACTCGACCCTCCTGCCAAAGGTGTCCAATCACCCTAAGAAATATGCCAACTGATAGATCGCGTGATGGTAAGAACAACCCAGGTGCCCGAATCTCCAAGATCCCTCTCAATCTCTGTAGATCTGAAATCCCCCTCTGAATGGTGCACCCCACTGGGTGACTGAAGCCCTAGATAATTCAGCCCTACTGAAGGAGGCCTCCAAATGCTCTGAAACTCTCCAGAAATACAGATCAGGACACTGCAATTCACTAGGTGAAGTCTCAGGGTCAGATCTGAAGTGTAACCCCTCTAAACGGACTAGATCTGGATCTCAAAAATGCCCTCCTTCTCTTCAATTCGCCCCACTGCTCAAGAAATAATCTTAGCCATAAAACTATCTTATAAAGTACTAGATCTGATGTCCAAGGTCCTGTAATGAAAATCCAAGTGATAGAATCCTCAATGGCCTTGCCAATCTCCTACAACGATCCTCTCTCCAAAGATGGTGCACCCCCCTTGTTGGAAACCCCCAATGGTGCACCCTCCTTCTCTTCCTGTGCCTGTGGCTATGTAGAACCCTCCTGCACTGATGTAGAACCGAGCTAGAATGGTGTGGGAGAGTATTGCGTCTCCGAGACCAAGCTTGGGACAAGCTAGGTGGAATCTTTCACCACCGAATCGTCCTCTAGGGTTTGTTAAGTCAAAACCCTCAAAACCCCCATGTTGGGCTCACTAGCTAGAAGCCAGAAATAAAAAGATAAACATACATGAATGAATGAGAAGAGGCCCTTGACTTTCCTTTATACTTTTTGTCTCACCTTGTCCCTCCAAAGTGACTTTCATTTTATTAATAATTAATTAATTAATTAAATCACTTTAATTAATTAATTAACCTTTTTACCTTTGAAAAGATCCTTATCTCTCCTTGTGGCTTCCCTGGCCACTGAAAGTCACTTCTATCCATCCCATCCTGTAGTGTTGCTCCTCCCGATTCTAATGATCTATTACACTAAGAGGTTCCTCCAAGTAATGTGCCCAAAATGACCTCTTTAGTGAATTCCATTGACTTATAGCTCAAAATAGTCAAAATCATGGAAATCATCGGAATGCAACGAAACCAAAGCCAACCTGTGCGGAATTTCTCATAATGATGGAATATGATCATCAATGCAAGCTGGACCCCACAATGCCTCTCAAATACTCCTGTACTCACTCTAGCATCCATCTGGCTACTCTGGTCATCATAAATCTCTGCCCTGTGATGATGTCCCAAAGTGGGGACATTACAATTGATGTAATTGTAAATTGGCCCGAGCCCAAAAGTGTAATCAAAATACAGAGCTTCTTAGGTGGAGTCCAGTACTGGAGGAGATTCATTTCAAACTTCTCTTTTATATCAGCTCCTTTGCATGCCTTAACCAGTCTGAAGAACACTTTTCAGTGGGGAGGAAAGAAACAAAAATATTTCGACACTTTGAAGTAAAAGATCAGTATCACACCAGTATTAACACTACCGAATCTTCAAAAACATTTCGATATTGAGACAGATTCCAACGGCTACGCCATGGGTGCAATATCATAAGCCTATCTGTTACCACTCTAAAACTTTTAACCAAGATGTTGTTAACTATCCTACGTATAATAAATATTTGTATGCATTAGTTCAAAGCGTAAAGAAATGGAATCACTACTTGTTAGGAAAGGAAACAATCATACATACAGATCATTAGCCCTTACATTATCTCCAAGCACAAACCAAGATGCAACAATCTTGACATTACAGATGGATGAGTTTTCTTCAACAATTTCATTTGGTAATCAAATACAAAAAGGGTACAAGTAACAAGGTAGTTGATATGCTTTCTAGACCTCCTATTGTTGCTTCTATTATTTTGAAGAATGCTTCTTTATCTCATGATAGCTACATGGAAAAATATGCTGTTGATGAAGACTTTAAAGAATTGTTTGAGAAGCTAACCCATGGTGCACATGTAGAGAACTATTTTCTATAGGGAAAACTACTCTACCATCTTGGAAAGTTATGTATTGCTACAAGTGAACGATTCCATGTAACACGAGAAGCTCACACTTCTCTTGTGTTTGGGAATTTCGGGGTAGGAAAAAATATGGCTCATCTGCAAAGGTTTTGTTACTGGCCTCAGATGAAATCAATTGTAACTAAATATGTAAAGGGGTGTTTGATGTGTTCTACTTGTAAGCCCACTAATATAAAATTGGGGCTATACTCACCACTTCCTGTTCCATCCCATTCATGGGAAAATATCTCCATGGATTTTGTAGGGGGCTTAACAATGTCGAAAAGGGGTCATGACTATTTGTATGTTGTAGTGGATAGGTTCAACAAGATGTGTATCTTAATTCCATGTAAAAAATAGATCACTGCTGAGCAAACTGCTAATATCTTCTTTCAATATGTTTGTGTTCACTTTGGGTTATCCACATCCATTATCTTATATCAATATACTCGATTCCTTAGCGATTTTGGGTGAGATTGTGGAGCACTACTTTCCATCCACAGACTAACGGACAGACATAGGTTGTTAACCGAACATTGGTACTTTTTCTTCGAGGCTATGGTAGAAAGCATCCCAAGTTATGGGATGAAAAAATACCCTATGTACAACATGCTTACAATCGATCCTTACATTCCTCCACTCAGTTTTCTCCTTTCGATACATGTTTTGGGTATTTTCCTAAGGTCCCTTTGGACTTGGTATATGGGAGAGATATTGATTCAAATGAAGAAATAAATTAAGATAGGGCCCACAAGTTCATTTAGAGGATCCAACATGTACACCAAGCAGTCAGAGAACAATTGGAGAAAATTCAAGAGCAATATAAAGATCAACATGACAAACACAGGGTTGATCATCGGTTCCAGGTTGGAGACTAGGTATAGCTTCACATCAGCAAGGAGATATTGAAGGGTCAAGGAAAGAAACTCAATCCCATCCGATATGGACCCTTCACTATTTTGTAGAAAAGTGATACCAATGATTTTCGTCTAGATCTTCCACCTTATATGCATATCTAAACAGTTGTAAATGTGGAAAAATTGAAACTTTTTGAGCCTCCCATGATCATGGATCAGGGTGAGCAAGTTTCAATACCTTTAGTTGATGAGTTTGTTCTTGAGTAATTGTATGAGTTGAAGAAAGATATCATCTTGGACAAAATGACAAGGACTTCACGTAAGGGTGATGTTGATTATCTTTGAGTGGGCTTAAAGGGCACACATCCAAGCAAGGCAAAGTGGAATGAGAAAGACAAGGTGAGGGAATTCTTCCCTCACTTATCTGTTGATTGATGAAAGATTTTGGTGGTCCAAAAAGGTCTCATTTGGAAGCCGTGATCCAAAAAGGATCCAAAGGATACTAAGGATAACTCAAAATTCACAGAAGTAACTCAGGAAGCTTAGAATGGCCTCAACAAACAGAGAAAGGGAAAAAATTCATAGTCTTCAAAGCTCATGGAATTTGGCATAATCATGAAGAGCGTGTCACAAGATTTCCAACGATGTAACTGACACATCAAACAAAGTTACAGATCAAAAGATATTTGTGGTCAAAGTTTTGGTCAACCTAGCCCAGTTAGTAGGGATGAGTCAACATCCATACTTTTGATGTCAACATCAGTACAAATGACGTCAATGTCTGTATAGGTTACGACGAACACTCATAGGGTGACATGTKTCATGATGACATCAACATGATGACATGGAAACACTAGAGGCTTCCASGTGTCACTCGATTTTGGAATTTTTCGATCAATCCATGGACCAATGGGAAAGTGCTGCGTGGCAGTCCGTACAACCACATGGTAGATCGTGCAACCACCTGTAAGGTGACATGGAAATATGACAGAGAAAGTATGGCATGGAAATGACAATGTATAAGTGGTGATGTGGCCCAGTCATGGGTTGCCACGTGGTAGTAGGAAAATGTATAAGGACGCCCAACATTCGGATTTCGAAAAATTTGCAAGGTTGGATGGCACCAACCCACAATATGCCAAATTTAATAAGATTCCACCAAATATGGCCAGATGTAACCACACCACCAGACTTAACCGTATCCACCAAAGTCCCCGCCAAAACCACCAACCAAATATATAGTACGTTGTAACCATATACCAAAAATGGGAGGCTCGCGGGTTCGACCTCGGGATCTCCCCTATCAAATCCACCTTTGCAATGTCTGCCAACCACTTGGGATGGGGTGTGACTTGGTAAATTCCACCCCCATTATTACTTAAGTGTTTCTCTTCGCCAGTGCATGGGGGGGTGGAGGGGGCAACTGTACGGATAGGGAATGATTTTCAAGACCGATTCCAATGAATTTATTGCAGGTTGTAGGCATGAAAATCGAGACAGAATTTATCTTGGGATTGAAAGTTCTAGACTTAGATCAAGGCGTGGAGACAATCATTTTTGGGTAATTCGATGCCATGAATTCAATGGTGTTGCTCATTTTCTGATCTGAGCAAAGCTTCCGCATTTTAACTAAATAATGATGTATACTTATGTATTTTTCCAAATTCTTTTGTTGAGTTAATAAAAAGGCCTACCCATTTGAGTGCAGGACCTAGAGATGTATTCCATTAGGGATGAACTTTGTTATCAAGTTTTTTTTCATATTTTATTCTTATCTCTCTTCATTATTGAGTTATTCCTTCTTTATGCTGCACTTCGTTTTATGCTCATTTAATACAATTCTTTAATAAGTCACATTGATGAAAATATCCCAGATCAAATATGAATGACAACAAGGAAGGGAATGCCAAATTACAAACCTTCTTTASGGTTTCAAACAAAATTACCCAAAGGAGACAAGATAACATGCAACTTATAAACAATTTGATAGAGAATCTACTTAAAAAACCAAGAATAAACATAAATACTTGGAAAGAGCACTTACTATACCAAGTTTCTATGCATGAAGAAACCCTAAACCATGATCATTCACCAAAAACAAGACAACCATTCACAACATCATTCTCCAAGAGGTGCACATAAGTAATCCAAGATGTGAAAATTGTTAAAGAATACTATAGAAGTGATTTTACACAAGTGTGAGTTATGATTTGCTAAATAGGAAAGATCTAGCCTTTTATATGAGGATATCCAAGAACTTTTCTTCTTACAAAGCCCCAAAAATGTAAAATATCCATGATAAAAGGTGGATAGGTGTATGTCAACCCCCAAAATATCCTCTAACATAAAGATAACATAAAAATACATCAAAATGTCTCCTAAAAAATAGCACTTGTGAGTGTGAGAGCCTCCAAGGGTGGTGATATCATCCTCTAAAGTGGTAAATGAGCCTCCAAAAGCCACCTCTCCATCAAAGGGTGAAAATCATTGTCAAGGGTCACACCTCCTCATACAAAGGTCATGTCGCATCATCATCAAGTGCCAACTCATAATCAAAATGATGCCCTCATGCTAGGTCTAATAAACAAGCATAAAATCATGATGTGATCATCAAAAAGTGCAATGTCCAAGGGATAGGGCATGACGTCATGAGGGAGGAAGGCTCAAAAACCTCTCCAAACAAGTATAAATTCATATCCAAGTGCAACATCATCCAATTAAACCCAATATTCTCAAGGGTGAACTATCCAAAATATGTGCTTCTTTCCCTCTCAATGGTGCATCAAGTTGTATTTGCAATATCCAAGCTTATCTATCCAAGGTCCAAGGTCCAAGAGGTGTGGAAAGGTGTCCTAGGGAAATTTAAATCATCAAAAGACCTAATGATCTGTATTAGGTGTGCAATGTCACTTGTACAATGAAAAATTTCCTAGACATTATCATGAAAATTTCTTCTGAAGGACCATGTCAAGGGTGGATCATGATCAAACAAGGCCCACAAAATCAATTAGATCAAGCATTACAATATACATCAGCCATTAGAATCATACAAATCAATACACTACTTAATATAAAAACCATGTAAACATCTCACATTAGGTATCTTCTTCAAAATTCACACTAGCTCAAGACTTCATGAAGTTTTCCAAGTTTAGGTATGGGAGGGCCATCAAAGGATCCTAGTGGGTGTGCTAGTACCAAGTAGAGGTTTATTTCCAGAGAAACACTTCAAAGTGAAATTATAATGAATGATGTGACATGGGGTTTACTTCATGGTCATGGGCTCATTGGCATGCTTCGTCCATTTCCATGAGCGGCTTTTTAGAGAGAGACATTTTTGCTTGAGATAACCTTTCCTCAAAAATGTGTGTATTTGAAACCCCTTCTTTCCTTTTGATACTATTTTATTTCTTTTCAATTCCACTTTTTAGGTTTCAATCATTCATAACTTTTCTTGCTCGGATTAAGTACTTTTAATTGATATGCATTCAGTGTATTAGGACTACGAGCAATCACCTCATAGCGAGGGGGAAGAGTTCAAGCTAACCTTTAGATATTTGATTTGGTCATTGATTATCCCATTATTTTATTCTTTCTTTTATAACATGCTTTCTTTTCATTTTTTATAACAACTACATCAATCTCGACATTCTAGCCTTTCTTCTCATTGGAAAATGAACCATGGAAATTTTGGGGTAGATGTAATAACCATTACTAGAAGATAGGACAATGGAAGGAATAAAAATGAAAAATGCTAAGTATGTAAGGGAGTGGTACGATACTCCTATCAAGGCCTCCCAGTAGTTATCCTTTTCCCAAAGAGTGACAACAATGGACTGGGACACATGTGATAACCACAAGGGTGAAACAAGGAAAAAACATAACTTCCAAGAAATCATGATCCATTATTTGAATTCAACTCATGATACTCACCTAAATGCCTAATTCATTAAATGTAACACTTTATATGAAACGATTACTAGTTTACCTCATGTGTGCCAGACTACCATTATTAGATGAACCATGTTGATCAAGTGAGAAATTTTAGTTCAACAATGATGAGCAGGGAGGGATTTGAGGGGATGTTGTCTATGGATAATGTTGATGATCATCTCTAGGATCAATGCCTTCATTGTGGACCATGTGACGTGATCTCCTCTAGTTACCCCTAGGTGAAAAGGGGGTTAGTATCTATATCCAACATGGGGACATGTTCTCAACATAGAGTGCATGAGAACCTCAACATATMTAATACTCTAATACCCTCAACCTACATCAATCTAAAACCCCTACTACATTATAACATAAAATGTTAGTGACCAAGACAAGGGGATGTTATCCACCCTGGTATGAAAAATATAAAACCAATTTGAGAARGATTTTTTTTTCCATTTTCATCAATATATAATTTTTTTTTAACATGTGTGTGCTAAGATAACATGGATGAATGAATAAATTAACAAATAACATGAACAAAGGAAAATAAGAAATCAAATACGGGCACACAACATGACCTAATACTAACCTATTCTAAACCTAACAAGTCATGTTCCTTTCACATAATAATGTTTGAGAAGATGTTAAGAACCAAATATCAAAATAGCATAAAAAAACTCAGAATAAGTACTCAATGCCTTGAAGAAGATATAATTTCAGATAATAAGCCTCTTCGAGGGGGGAATCCTCCTTATACACCACATAAAATTCCAAATACAAGATGATTCCAAATGAAGAGGTCTCCTTGGTATACATAGGAGACTTTGAGGTACAATTACAACTAATGGACCCAAGCCGACATAAATAAAATAACATTACTAATGTAATATTCCCCAATTAAAGGGGTAATGTGCCACTATTTAGGGATTAACATTCCCCTCCCCTTCAGACAATTTTTTTCCGCAACGCTTGAGTAATTCTGGATACTTCTATATAAAAGACTCATCTTCCCAAGTGGAATCTTCGACAGGTAGTTTCCTCCACTTAATGAGATACTCTCAAATGGATCTATTCCTCAGCTGGGGAATTCTTGTGTCAATGATAGCTTGAGGATCCAATATGATTTTTCCTTCCTAGTCAAGTTCCGGAAATACAATTTGAACTGGGATCTTGTCACCTATAACCTTCTTTAATCATGAAACATGGAAAACTGGGTGTACTCGCAGATATGAAGGAAACTTCAATTTGTATGCTGTAGTACCAATCTTTTGCAACACCTTATAAGGGCCATAATAATTCAGTGATAATTTATTATCCTTCTT
>JASDQU010683641.1:12752-24362 GCA_032191745.1 Picea mariana
GATTTTTTTTTCCATTTTCATCAATATATAATTTTTTTTTAACATGTGTGTGCTAAGATAACATGGATGAATGAATAAATTAACAAATAACATGAACAAAGGAAAATAAGAAATCAAATACGGGCACACAACATGACCTAATACTAACCTATTCTAAACCTAACAAGTCATGTTCCTTTCACATAATAATGTTTGAGAAGATGTTAAGAACCAAATATCAAAATAGCATAAAAAAACTCAGAATAAGTACTCAATGCCTTGAAGAAGATATAATTTCAGATAATAAGCCTCTTCGAGGGGGGAATCCTCCTTATACACCACATAAAATTCCAAATACAAGATGATTCCAAATGAAGAGGTCTCCTTGGTATACATAGGAGACTTTGAGGTACAATTACAACTAATGGACCCAAGCCGACATAAATAAAATAACATTACTAATGTAATATTCCCCAATTAAAGGGGTAATGTGCCACTATTTAGGGATTAACATTCCCCTCCCCTTCAGACAATTTTTTTCCGCAACGCTTGAGTAATTCTGGATACTTCTATATAAAAGACTCATCTTCCCAAGTGGAATCTTCGACAGGTAGTTTCCTCCACTTAATGAGATACTCTCAAATGGATCTATTCCTCAGCTGGGGAATTCTTGTGTCAATGATAGCTTGAGGATCCAATATGATTTTTCCTTCCTAGTCAAGTTCCGGAAATACAATTTGAACTGGGATCTTGTCACCTATAACCTTCTTTAATCATGAAACATGGAAAACTGGGTGTACTCGCAGATATGAAGGAAACTTCAATTTGTATGCTGTAGTACCAATCTTTTGCAACACCTTATAAGGGCCATAATAATTCAGTGATAATTTATTATCCTTCTTAGATTGCTTGAGGTACATTTGTTTGTATGGTTGTAGTCTTAAAAATACCCAATCCCCTACATCAAAACTTCTTTCACTACGATGTTGATCTGCTTGTTGTTTCATGTGATTCTGTGCCATGGTCAGGTTATCCTTTAAGAGTTGGAGAACTTGTTGTTGATGCTTGATGTGATCTTCCACTTCTTAATCCTTATATTTTTATTTTAGAGAAGAAGTTATGGAAGGTGGGTGGTATCCATAGAGTGCCATCAATGGTGTCATTTTTGTTGTAGTATGAAAGGAAGTGTTATACCACCATTCTACCAAGGATAATTATTTGAACCATTGTGTTTGTTTATCAGAGATAAAACAACGAAGGTATCCTTCCAGACATTTTTTCACTATCTCAGTTTGTCCATGATATTAAGGATGATAAGATGAGCTATGAGACAATTGAGTACCCATAAAAGAAAATAATTCTATCCAAAAATGTCAAGTGAATATGGGATCTCTGTCACTTACAATAATCTTTGGGCTTCCATGTAGCTTTTGAACTGTCTCCATGAATGTGGTGGAAACTGTACTCGTTTTGAAAGGATGAGAGAGTGCACAAAAGTGTGCATACTTGGTCATTCTATCAACAATCACCATGAAGACACTCTTTCCTTCATACTTCAGTAACCCTGTGATGAAATCCATGGACACCTCCTCCCAATGTTGACTTGGGATGGCTAATGGTTGTAAAAGACCTGTGGTCTTAATTGTTTCCACCTTATTTTGTTGGAAAACCAAACACATTGCCACAAACCTTTGAACATTAGTTTTAAGGCCATCCCAAAAACATTCCTTCTTGAACCTATGGTAGGTTTTCAAAAATCCAGAGTGCCCTCCTACCAGAGAGGTGTGCAATTCCAATAATACCTTTTGTTTGAGTTGGGAGTTCTTACATAAATATAAGCAATCTTTGTACCGTCTTGAATCATTTTTCCATGTAAATGTATCTAATGAACTGAAATCCTACTGAAACCTTTTAATGGGAGTCCACACATTTTTGTCATTCTTCCATTCATCCCTTGCTTCTATTATCCATTCGGGTTGGATGATCGAGATAACACAGAGAAAGGCCTCAACATCTTCATCCTTTCTTGAGAGTGCATCTGCCACAACATTTTTCTTCCTTTTTTTTAGATGATTTAAAAATCATAACCCAACATCTTGGTCACCCATTTTTGTTGTTCTTATGAATATAGTCTTTGTTCCAAGTATCTAAGACTATCATGATCTTTTTTGACCTTGAAGTTCCTACCTATTAGGTAAGAACGCCATTTTTTCAATGCATGTAGTATTGCCATCATTTCCTTCTCATAAATGGGTTTGTGTAAGTCATTTCCCTTGAGTGGCTGAATTTTGAAAGCAAGGGGCCTTCCTTCTTGCATTAGAACAACACCAATGCCATTTACCAAGGCATCACATTCCACAATAAAGGTTTTTGTGAAGTCTGGTGTGGTCAAGACATGAACTTTGCACATCGCCTTTTAAGTTGTTGAAAAGTTTGAGTTTCCTTTGAAGTCCATGAAAATGCATCCTTCTTAGTTAATGTCGTTAAATGTGCTTCTATTCTTCCATAGTTATGAACAAACTTGCAGTAGTAACCTGCCAAACCCAAACATCCTCTAAGATTCTTCAATCTTTTGGGAATTGACCAGTCCATCATGGCCTTAATCTTGTTAGGGTCCACCTTGAAACCTTCATGATATACAATATGATGCAAATACTCTACCTCCTTCACGCAAAAGAAACATTTGGATGGTTTGGAATATAGTTGTTTCTCCTTTAGTAGTTGTAGCACCTTGTCAACATGTCACACATGATCCTCCTAAGAATTTCTATTTATTAGTATATCATAAAAAAAATACTAACACAAATTTTTGAGGGAAGGGATTGAAAATGGAATTCATCAACCCTTGGAATGTGGAAGGTGCATTCGTAAGGCCAAAATGTATGACGAAAAATTCATAATGTCCTTCATGAGTTCGAAATGCTATTTTTGGGATCTCTGCTTTCTTCATTCTAATCTGATGATACCCTAAATGGAGATCCAACTTTGTGAAATATATTGCTCCATCTAGTTCATCTACCAATTCATCAATGACATGAATGAGAAACTTATCTTTAATAGTGATCTTGTTGAGCTCTCTATAATATGGAGACATACACCATGAGCCCTCTTTCTTGAGTACCATTACCACTGGTGTCGAGTAAGAACTTTGCTAGGACTAATAATTCCATCATCTAACATTTCTTTTGTTTGACAACACATGTATTACAAAAAAGGACGAACAACTTCAATAACCACTCACACAACTAGATCAAAGATCTACACTTTGATGTTTTGACGTGGTAAAACCCCTACGGGAAACATCCACAGTCCCAACCAATGTGACCACTTGGAGTAGTTTATTAATGCCAAAAAAAAAATATTACAAAGAGATTTTACAAGAGAGTTTCTACCAATCGATCATCGACAAATGACCCTCCATTCTCTTGAAATAGAGATCATGGACCGATCAGGTGTTAGGTCATAGATTAATGGTCGTTAAGATCGAGGAGAATATGAACCGTCGGATAACTCTATGTCAAGAACATAATGTGACCATCATATATCCTAACTACAAATGCATACTAATGCATACTAAATAAACACACTAAAAAACACACTTTTACCAAGTAGTTCTTAACTAACTCCTAAGTGTCTAAATATCCTAACATCCCCCCTTAAGAAAAACTTGGGATATGATTGAAGGATTTAAAATAGTGACACAATAGGAGAAGGAAGGAGACATTAGTGCATATACACCCTTAATGGAAACTTTGTGAACTCCTAACATAGATTGAAGTTTGGAAAAGTTCACTTCTGTAAGAGACTTTGTGAAAATGTCTGCAACTTGATCTTCTGCAGGGCAAAAGAGCACTTCAATAACTTGATCATGAATGAGATTTTTGATGAAGTGCATGTGAAGCATCACAAAAGGAATCAAGAGTGGGTTTTTAATTATAAGTTTTCCTAGAGCCTCTCTCATGGCATAAAAGGTAGATACAAACAAAAAATATTCACTACCTAGCTTAGAGAGAATAAGATAGATGCAACGCTCTTCCTCTGTCTTTATCTCACATTCTTCACATAAAATTCTGAGTGTTTTAAAATTAGATAGATAGTCTCCAATGAAATAAAAATCACTTGGATTTAAAGTCAGTACTTGATTTTCTAATTGTTGTGCTTGAATAATATTGAGTTTATCAAACACAGATTCAATATTTTCCCAAGCTTCATCGAGGTCATCAATTTCTTTAAGATGGAACCTGAAATCATGAGAGATGGAAATTTTGATTAGTCCACATGCTTCATCATTCCTATTATCCCATTTAACTTTCTTATCAACATTAGTGGGTTCTTTTTACTTTCCCAAGGTAATCCAGTACATGCCTTTACTTCTTAATAAATCCTCCATATGAGATTTGTTAAATTATGAGCTTGATTTCTTATGTAGATTAATTATTTTGTTTTCTTCAACACTTTGATTCCAACTTAATACACTTCAACAATACCAAATCATAATCGAATATAAATAACTATGTAGATAAGTAAGAATGCACATAAACAACACATATACCCCAGGGAAACCTTGTACAGGGAGAAAAACCCGAGCAAACAATATTCCTTTATTGCATTAATAATGTAAGATCACTTACAAATATCCACCATGAATGTTCTTCTGTTAAAGAGTTTACCAAGATGACTCTGACCTTACAAACACCTAAAATACCTTGCTAAAATACACCTTTGATATGCTTCCTATATTGTTGATATACAAAACTGATATGTTGTTGATATATGCGTCTGATTTGCAACCTCTATTGCTGATATACATCATTGATATGCTGCTTTGGTATGCTACCTCTTTATCAATGGGATGATCCTCTATTTCTTCTCCCTTAACCTGCATATCAAAACTATGTTGAAGAGAGGTTTTGGAATATCAAAACTATGTTGAAGAGAGGTTTTGACCTCTACTTATATAGGCTGAACAGGAGAAGAGAAGAGACTCGAAATAGTAACATGTTTGCATGCTTTAATCATAACTCAACTTCATACTTTAGTTCGTACTTAGAACTAGACTTGAGACTGGTATACTTTAGTTCAAAAATAGAATTAGACTTGAGACTTCAGTTACAACTCAACATTACACTTTAGTTTGAAAATAGAACTAGACTTGAGACTAGTATACTTTAGTTTGAAAATAGAACTAGACTTGAGACTTCAGTTACAACTCAACATTACACTTTAGTTCGAAAATAGATCTAGACTTGAGAATTCAGTTACAACTCAACATTACACTTTAGTTCGAAAATAGAACTAGACTTGATACTTTAGTTACAACTCAGCATTACACTTTAGTTAAAAAATAGAACTAGACTTGAGACTTTAGTTACAACTCGACTCTTTACAAGGCAATTCAAATTCTCTTCATGGTGGATAATGTTACAACGCACTATATCAATACATTTATATCATTTGCAATATTAGGAATATCGTTTGTTTCTAGCTCATAGGAATTTTATATTCAACCCGATTTTTTCTAGATGCCTTGACTTTTTCTCACGGCTCACAAGGCTTGACTAGGTTCACAAAGGTTGTACATTCCCCCTGAATTTTTCACTAGTCTGTCTATGATCACAGAGGTTGTACGCTCCCCCATAATTTTTCACTATATTTTCTATGCTCACAGAGGTTGTACGTTCCCCCTGAATTTTGCACTAGACTTACATAGCATCTCGTTCATCCTAACTTTTGGTTTGACTCACATAGGTTGTACGTTCCCCCCTGGATTTTTTCAATACCTCAAAAGACTAGTTTATTCTCCAAATCTCCCTAGCTAGCCTCAAGGTGGCCCATATGGCCTCTCATTGGAGAATGACTATCGATGCTGCCAAATTTAACACTCCCTCTCAGTGAGGGAGTCATTCTCAACCATGCCAATCTTGCCTCTCAACTGCACAAATTGTCTCGAGGTCAGAGGCTTGGTTNCAGAGGTTGTACGTTCCCCCTGAATTTTGCACTAGACTTACATAGCATCTCGTTCATCCTAACTTTTGGTTTGACTCACACAGGTTGTACGTTCCCCCCTGGATTTTTTCAATACCTCAAAAGACTAGTTTATTCTCCAAATCTCCCTAGCTAGCCTCAAGGTGGCCCATATGGCCTCTCATTGGAGAATGACTATCGATGCTGCCAAATTTAACACTCCCTCTCAGTGAGGGAGTCATTCTCAGCCATGCCAATCTTGCCTCTCAACTGCACAAATTGTCTCGAGGTCAGAGGCTTGGTTAGGATATCAACTACCTACTTGCTCATGGCTATGTACTGTAACTTTAAAATTTTTCTCTGGACCAAGTCTCGGATGTAGTGGTACCTCAAGTTAATATGTTTTGATCTGTCGTGAAATACTGGGTTCTATGTCAATTTTATGCAACTTTGATTATCACAATGAACCACCGTCGTCTCAAGCCTGTCACCAAACAACCCAAAAACTAATTTTCTGAGACATACTACTTGCTAGCATCACTTGCTAGAATCACTTGCTGCAATGTACTCAATCTCTGTTGTAGTGTGTGAAATGGATCCTTGCTTCTGGCTTGACCAAGAGATCATAGCGGATCCTAAACTGAAGCAGTATTTGGAAGTACTCTTTTGATCCACTAGGATTCATGCCCAATCAACATATGCATACCCATGCGGAAATAAACCACCATTGGATGTATATCTCAGACCATAATTAATGGTCCCTCTGAGATATCTCATGATGTTCTTTGCTACAACCCAATGTTTCTGTCTCGGTTCAATCATGAATTGACGCATTGAAATCACTCCATAGCATATAAATGGCCTAGTGTGTATCATGTACATCAATGATCCAATCAACTACCTATACATGGTAGGATCCACCAAATATGTGTTGAAATTACTAAGACAACTGAGAGGGGGGGGAGGTGAATCAGCTGTTACTGTGCTTAAACAATAATAAATCTATTAAACCATTCTTAAATTTTCTTCAAGTGACCATCAATATTATACAACATATAGACGATATAAATAATGAGCATCAGTCACACATAAGATATACACAGAGACATTTTTTCACGAGGAAACCCATAAAGGGAGAAAACCTCTTCTTCTTCGAAATGATATGCAGTCTTTTAAGTTCTGTACATCATCTATAATTGAGCACCAACTCAATGTGAGGCTACTACCTCTATTTTACAAGCTCCAACTTGTTTGAGAGCACCAACTCTTTGGTTTCTCTATCACCCACTAGAAGGAAGCACCAACTCCCTTAATGTTCCAGCACCAACTGGATGGAAGCACAAACTTCCAATTACACAGGCTCCAACCTGTATAACAGAGAACACTTGTTCTCCCTTGCACCACCCTTCCACCCTAGTTTCTCTCACTGCAACCAGATGGAAGCTACAACTCTCTGTGTTCAAGATCCCACTTGAACCTCTGAGGAAAACCGTCCTCCCTAGCACCTCCCAACCACCATGAAATATTAATGAATGATTAAACAACCAACTACACAGATAAATCGATTCTTACCACTTCTTCTCTGTTATGTAAATCTGGTCTTCTTCTAACTGTTTTGCAATTCTTCTCTTCCTTTGTCTGTTCTACAATTCTTCTCTGCTTCAACTTGTTCTGCCATTCTGCTTTGCTTCAAGTCTATTCCTCATCTGTTACTCTTCTCTGAGTTTTATCTCACACTGCGTATATTTTCAGTCTCACACTGCACATCCTATGATTTTCCCTTTCTTATAGTTTAATTCATTTTTCATCCAAAACGACCAACCACGCGTAATTTGTATCTTTTTATTTTATGCACAACACCCACAATAGTTACACTTTGAATCTTCTGAGGCAAAAGAAAACCGTCTAAGCAAATGAAACGCCAACCGATCAAGAATCATGAATAAGTTTTTCTAACTGATTCGTAACTGATGAATTAACTGTGAGAGAGAACAGTAGCCCTCCGATCATATTCAAATTCACCTACACCGTTGGATTGAATCCATTGAGTCTTGCATGTATATCGTCATTTCTCATTTTGGCATTTCGGCATTCCTGTGGCCAAGTATCTCAACACTTCATGTCGCGATCTCCGAAATTCCAAGGTGGAGCTTATCTGCACTAGGTCCTTCCTCTAGGTGACCACAGGCGATGACCACAGGCTACGCCATTTCACCTTTTCGGTATTTTCGTGAACTTATGACCTTCATCAACCCTGATCGACGGTTTACGATATCGATGAATTGACGGTCCAGATTTCATCATGAGTTCGCATCCCATGATTCCTTAGATGGAGGTTCTCATCACTCTAATTCGAGATAGGCAAAACTTCGAGATGGAGCTGGGATCAACGGTCCACGATCTCGATGAATCGATGGTCCAGCTCTCATCGTGAATTCACATCTCACGATTCCTTAGATGGAGGTTCTCGTCACTCCAAGTCGGGATAGGCAAAACTCCAAGATGGAGCTGAGATCAACGGTCCAGGCTTTTGGTGATCCGACGGTCCTGATCTTATCGTGATCTCGCCATTTTTCATTTCGCGATTTCGATGTGTAAGTTATCGACTCCTTCAAGTCCTGATATATGAAACTCTGAAATGGAGTCTTGGAGCATTTCATACCTTTGACTTTCTAGTCAGTGAAATGTTGATCTGTGTCCACGTGTCATGCCCTTAGATGGACAGTCCTCCTTCTTTCAGGAATTTTGAAAGAGATCCAACGATAAGAAATGCTTCTCCTCCCGAGCTTACTTTGTTCCGCTTACTCTGATCTTGCCATCGATGATCTACCAACAATCCTCTGCACTATCTCTTTTGAGCTTATTCGAATCTTCTCTGCACCGTCTTCTCAAAATACCCATCTGTTACATACTTTCTATACTCATGCCATCTTCGTTGTTGTACTTGACATCAATGACAAGCATGTGCTATCTGTTAAATATTTCCAACATTCTCCCCCTTTGGCATTTATGGCAACCACTGTAGCTTTCCTGTAGCATCCTTGAAATTACCACACTTTCTCCCCCTTTGACATCAATGTCAAAGAAGAAACATGCTCCCCCTGAGTTGTTGCAGTACATACCCCCCCTGTCAACTAGGAGCATCTTAGAAATACACCAGATATGCAATAAGTATTCCCCTTGACTAGGTGAACAGATTAGACAAAAGAAATTATAACCCCCAACTTTTGACGAAGATATCCAAAAGGGGTTGCTGCTAATGGTTTTGTAAATATATCTCCAATCTGGTCTGTAGAAGGTATATAATTCAGTTGAACAATTATGTTTGTAACTTGTTCTCTGAGGAAATTGTACTTTATTGGGACATGATTAGTCTTGGAATGAAGAATAGGATTTTTAGAGACACTAGTAACACTAGTGTTATCACAGTGAATTGGAATGGGATCAATGTAAATTACCTTCAAATCTAGAAGTGTTTGAATTATCCACAAGATTTGTGTACAACAAGTAGCAGCAACAATGTATTCTGACTCTGTAGTTGATAATGAAATGGATCCTTGCTTTTTGCTGAGCCATGCTACTAATGAATCACCCAAAAAGAAATCTCCTCCACTGGTACTTTTTTCTCTCATCAACACAATTTGCCCAATCTTCATCTGAATAAGCAGTTAACTGAAAATTTTGATTTCTGGGATACCACGGACCATAAGTCATTGTTCCCTTCAAGTATTTGAATATCCTTGTGACAACTACCAAATGAATTTGTTTAGGTGTTGACTGATAACGACCTACCATTCCAACAACTTGCATTATATCAGGTCATGATGCTATGATGTACAAAAGACTTCCTATCATAGAGCGATATGACCTTTGATCAACATCAGGTGAGATATCATCTTTACTCAGCTTGCAACCAACCACCATAGGTGTACTAACAAGAGAGGAATCCTCCATCTGAAATTTCTTTAACATCTCTTTCAAATATTTTTCTTGAGAGATAAATATTCTTGCAGAACTCTGTTTTACTTATAAGCCAATAAAATATGATAGTTCTCCTATCATGGACATATAAAACTCTGTTTGCATAGAGTTAGCAAACCACTGGACAGATGATTCATTAGTACAACAAAAAATAATATCATCTACATAAACCAAAACAACTAGTAAATTATCACCTTCAGACTTAATGTAGAGATTGTTGTCAACAATACCTTTCTTGAATCCTTTGTCTTGTAAAAATTTGTCCAGTTTATAATACCAAGCTCGTGGTGCTTGTTTCATTCCATATAAGGCCTTCTTCAGCTTGCAAACATGATTAGGATTATCTGTCAATGAGAATCCTTCAGGTTTCTCCATATATACTTCTTCTTCTAGATCTCCATTTAGAAATGCTGACTTAACATCCATCTGATAAACTTTAAAGTTCTTATGACATGAATAAGTAAGAAACATTCTGATGGCTTCCAATCTTGCCACTGGTGCAAAAGTTTCATCAAAGTCCTGACCTTCAACTTGTGCATATCCTTTACAGACCAATCTGGCTTTATTTCTAACAACTTGTCCTTTTTCATTCATTTTATTCTTGAACACCCATTTGGAACCTATTATATTTTTATCTTCGGGTCTAGGGGCAAGCTCCCAAGTATTGTTCTTCTCAATTTGATCAAGCTCTTCATTCATTGCTCTAATCCAATCATCGTCCTGACTAGCTTCATCAAAATTTTTAGGTTTAGTCATAGATAACAAGGCAACATGAGATTGTTTTGAGTCTTTAATCAATTTCCTTCTTGTCTGAACTCCTTTATTTATATCTCCAATTATCTGATTTTCAGGATGATTATTTCTAACAATTCTGAGAGGTGATTTTGCTTCTTTTTACTGATTTTTGTCAGTTGGAGTATTCATGTCTTCATCTGATTCAAATTCTTCTCTTTCTGACCCTTGGACCTGTTCATCTTCATCTTCAACTATATCTTTTTTTCTTGGTTCAGCACTGCCTACATTCTTGAGTGGGATTTCTTCATCAACTTTTATGTCTATACAATCAACTAGTTTATGTAGTCTCTTATTGTAGCATCTGTACCCTTTACTATTTGTAGCATAACCCAAGAAGATACCTTCATCAGCCCTGTCATCATATTTGCCAATATTTTCATCATTGTTCTTGATATAACATTTACTCCCGAAGACTTTAAAATGCTTGATTGAAGCAGGTCTTCCAAACCATAGTTCATAAGGAGTCTTGTCACTGTGTGGCCTGAGATGAGCTTTGTTAAGGATATGAACAACTGTATGAATTGCTTCCACCCAATATGTCTGAGGTATGTTCCTTTCATTCATCCTTGATCTTGTCATTTGCTGTACTGACCTATTCTTCCTCTCAACAACTCCATTTTGCTGTGGAGTCCTTGGAATTTTGTACTCTCTTTTGATCCCATATTTATCATAGAACTCTTTGAAGTTCCCTGAACTAAACTCTCCCCCTCTATCAGACCTTACTGCCTTTAATCTTTTTCCTGTTTGATTCTCAGTCAGAGCCTTAAACACTTTGAATTTTTCAAATGCTTCAGATTTTTCTTTCAAAAAGGCAACCCAAGTTAGTCTAGAATAGTCATCAATAATCAACATAAAGTAATTTTCTTTTCCTGTACCTTCTTTCCTTGATGG
>JASDQU010683641.1:38639-54285 GCA_032191745.1 Picea mariana
TTTGCTGGGTTTTCTTCCCCTAGAGGGTTTCCCAGGATAAATGTTGTGTCTCTTGTGAATGTGTATTTCTCAGTGATCTTGTTCTTATGTTGCTCTTATCTATTGAAATTCAAAGAACTATAATAATGTCATAAACATTAACATGGTTTTAGAGCCACCCTGAAGGAAGCATATTTCGCAAGAAGAAAAACGTCACTGTTACCGTACCCAAAAATTAGGGTTTTGAAAAAGTGAATCTTTTCAACTCCCTAACCACATAGAGAGTTGTGCCCTCCCCCAAGGATCATTTTGGCACTTAGAGTGCACCTTTTCAGTGGCTATATCTCCTGGAAAGTGAAACCCTAGTTTCACAAAGTAACAGAAAACCAGAAAACCAGAGTACCAGAAGTACCAGAAAAACTAGAAGCACCAGTCCATAAATCCGCAGATCAAGTTTGAGGGGGAAAAAGTTGGATTTTTGAAATTCCGACTTCACCAGCATACTTGTCTCAGCCCAGCACATCTATTCCCTGGATCAGAATTTCAAAATTTGAAGTTTGAAAAATTAGGGTTTCCTCATAAAACCCTAAGTTGCAGTTGCAGTTTCAGAACCAGATGCAGTTACAGTTGTAGTTGCAGCCATAAGACCAGTTGCAATCACCATTGAAGTTTTCTTAAGAGTTGGTAATGATTTCCACTGCTACTAGATGGAGTCACCACCTGCAAATGCTAATAGAGGTATGTACTCACATATGTTTAAATGGTTAAAATTTAAAGAGTATTTGCAAGAGAACGGATCTCTTGTCATAGATCCAGAAAAATCTCAATATCCAACACATTCAAAGGAATGATGCAACCCAGGTGTGATTACTCTAATATGCATTTATTTGTCATGACATTATCTTGATCAGTGTTGCATGTTGAAGCTATGATCAAATTATTAGAAGGATTAAAAGTTGGTCATAGAGCTTATCCTCTAACCTAACCTTCTATCAAGATAGCGTATTGTCTTAGTACAATAGACAGGTTGAAGAAAGCACTCGTCATCTTGAGTGAAGGAGACTTGGAAGAAAAGCAAGCACTCATTCTTGAGGACAAGGCTCCAGGTTTGATTAATCAAGATTAATAAGATTCAAAGGTACACATGACAAGTTGATGACTATAGATGAGATAGCAGTCGTCGTAAAATATTATACTCAATAGCATATGAGCATATATAAGTAAATTCTTTATACAACTAACATCTCCTCTAGGAGAAACCTTGTGTGTTAGTTTCAGGCTGCCATGGAAGAATTCTTGGTCACAACACTATAAGAGTGTTGACCTCATTTCATATTGTATTCATTACCTTTAATCTTTGCTTCAGATAAATTATAAGTGATAGCTCTAAAAGAGCTACTAGGATGATTGTTCATGCTATTGCTTTATATTATCAGAGGGATATTACTCTTGCTTGTTGTTTTGTTGACCTTGCTCCAGGTCACATGTAATAACCCTGAGGAAGCTATGGTGAAGGTTGCAGAAGGCAACGTGATAAAGAAGAGACCATAGATGAAGCAATCATCATCAGAAGAGAAGAAGGTGGCTTGCATAAGCTATAGGGTCACTCAGAAGTTGCCAAGACCCATGCCATTGAAGAATCTTGGCATAGAAGATTAGCCCACTTCAACTACAAGATGCTACCATACATATGCAAAGCGATCACAGGTTTACCAGAACTCAAAGGTGACCATGAAGGCGTATGGAATGGATGTGCACAAGGGAAGAATATCAAGAACCCATTTCCGAAGAGGGACAACAAGGCAGAAGGAGTCTTATAACTCATTCATTCATATGTATGTGGTCCAATGGCACCGTCCTCCATTAATGGGTATGTATACTATGTATCATTCATTGATGATTATTCTCGTAAGACCTGGATAGATTTGAAGTGTTCAACAAGGTCAAGGAATTCAAGCCTTGATAGAGAACCTTTCTGAAAGGAAGATTAAGATACTCAGGTTAGATAATGGAGGAGAATATACCTCAAAAGAATTTGTGAACTTCTGCAAAGATGTGGGAATCAAGAGGGAACTCAATACTCCCTATAATCCACAACAGAACGGTGTAGCTGAATGGAAGAACAAAATCATGATGGAAGCTGTGAAGATCAAGATATTCCTATGTGCTTATGGGCAGAAGTAGCAATGGCAGCTGTTTATGTGCAGAACTGATTATCACATAGTGCACTTGGGCTCAAGACACCGGAATATATGATCACCGAAAAGAAGCCAGAGGTAAGCCATCTCAAAATATTTGATTGTCCAGTGTTTATTCATATACCTAAAGAAAAGAGACACAAGCTGGACCCTTCAGGAAAGAAGGGAATATTTGTGGGATTCCATGAGGTCTCCAAGGCCTTCAGAATCTATGTACTGGGTCAACATTACATTGAGATCAACAGGGATGTGACCTTTGATGAAGATGCAGCGCTCAAGAAATCTAAAATATGCCATCTTGAAGAGGTATATGAAGAGGAACCCATAATCCCCAATACTTCTATGAGGGAGGTTCTCTGAGCTGTAGAACTTGATGAGGAACTTCTAGAAGACCATAATATAGTAGAAGTAAAAGAACCTCCTCAGATGACGATCCTCCATAAAATAAATCCAGAAAGATTATTCAAGATGGAGAGAAGTATGGTGTTCCAGAAGGATCCTCAAGACAGGTGAAAAGACCAAAGCCATTCTCCAGTTACACGGATTTGATGTGTAATCTACTAGATGAAGAACCTACATACTTTGAAGAAGCCATTTAGAGAAAAGAATGGTCAGATGACATGATAGAAGAATACCAATCCATAATAAAGAATGATGTATGGGAAATAGTTCCTAGACCGAAAGAATAAAGATGGGGTATCCTACAGATGGCTCTTCAAAATAAAACATGCTGTTGATGGAAGTATTGAGAAGTATAAAGCAAGATTTGTCGCTCATGGCTTTTCTAGAAGGAAGGCATTGAATATGAAGAGACATTTTCTCCTGTGGCTGGATACACTTTGATTAGGACCATCATAGCTCTTGCAGATAAGATGAAGTGGAAGCTGTACCAGATGGGGTATCCTACAGATGGCTCTTCAAAATAAAACATGCTGTTGATGGAAGTATTGAGAAGTATAAAGCAAGATTTGTCGCTCATGGATTTTCTAGAAGGAAGGCATTGAATATGAAGAGACATTTTCTCCTGTGGCTGGATACACTTCGATTAGGACCATCATAGCTCTTGTAGCTAAGATGAAGTGGAAGCTGTACTAGATGGACGTGAAGAAAACTTTCCTAAATGGTGTCATCGAAGAGGAAGTGTATATAGAACAACCTTAAGGATTTGAGGTTGAAGACAGGAGGTCTCATGTCTGCAGATTGAAGAAAGCCTTATACGGATTGAAGCAAGCTCCTAGAGCTTGGTATGGCTGTATAGACAGTTTCTTGACGAGCTTAGGCTTTACCAAGAGTAAAGTAGACTCAAATATCTACTTCAAAATTATGGATAATGAACCAGTAATATTACTACTATATGTGGATGACTTATTCTTAACTGGAGAAGAAAAGCTCATCACTGAATGTAAAAAGAGACTTGCCGCAAAAATTTGAAATGAAAGACCTTGGCCTAATGCATTACTTCTTAGGCCTTGAGGTATGGCAGAGTCCAGAAAGGATCTTCCTTAACCAAGGGAAGTACACAGTCGAAATCTTAAAGAGATTCGACATGCTAGAATGTAAGTCCATGAATACACCCTTGGAAATGAAGCTGAAGCTGTTGGTCGATACTTCATCAGATTTGATTGATGCCACACTGTACAAATAGATTATTGGATCATTGATGTACCTGAAAAACACCAGACCAGACATTTGTTTTTCCCTGAACACCTTGAGTCAGTTTCTGGTAGAGCCCATACCTGTTCACCTAGTGGCTGCAAAACATGTGATGAGGTACCTTAAAGGTACAATGGAATATGGTCTCAGCTATGATGGAGATCATGAATTCACATTGAGTGGATACACTAATTCAAATTGGGCAGGAAGCGTTGCTGATAGAAAAAGCACTTCCGGATGTTGTTTCAGTTTGGGATCAGCCGTGATCTTATGGTAGAGTAGGAAGCAATCCAGTATTGCTCTCAGCACAGTGGAATAAGAGTACATTGCCGCATGTTCTGCTAGCTGCAAAGCTATATGGCTTCGAAAGTTGCTAACTAGCCTATTTGACTTGGAGATGAGAGCAATCGTGATTCTATGTGATAACCAAAGCTTCATAAAGATGATAGAGAATCCTGTATTCCACGATAGGTCAAATCACATAGAGATCCACTATCATTTCATCCGTGACATGGTACAGAGAGGAGCCTTGAAGCTCCAGTACATTAGCATGGATGAACAAGTTGTTGATGTGATGACCAAACCTCTATCTCGTGTAAAGTTTGAACACTTTCGAGATAATCTTGGTATAGTCTGAAAGGACCCTCCCTGAAAGGGGGAGTATATATTATATTCCTTACTTCTGACCTAGCTGTTAGACGTAAAGCAAGATGAGTCATTGCTTTTGACCTCGCTGTTAGACGTAAAACATGACGCTGTGTGATCCTTGCTTCTGACCTCACTATTAGATGTAAATCAAGATGAGTCATTTCTTTTGACCTCATTGTTAGACGTAAAGCATGACGCTGTGTGATCCTTGCTTCTGACCTCGCTGTTAGACATAAAGAATGACGCTGTGTGATCCTTGCTTCTAACCTTGTTGTTAGATGTAAAGCAAGATGAGTCATTGCTTCTGACCTTGCTGTTAGACGTAAATCATGACGATGTGTGATCCTTGCTTCTGACCTCGCTGTTAGACGTAAAGCAAGATGAGTCATTGCTTCTAACCTCGATGTTAGATGTAAAGCATGACGTTGTGTGTTCCTTGCTTCTAACCTAGTTGTTAGACGTAAAGCAAGATGATTCCTCACTTTTGACNGACGTAAAGCAAGATGAGTCATTGCTTCTAACCTCGATGTTAGACGTAAAGCATGACGTTGTGTGTTCCTTGCTTCTAACCTAGTTGTTAGACGTAAAGCAAGATGATTCCTCACTTTTGACCTCGTTGTTAGACGTAAAGCGAGATGATGTGTGATTCCTTACTTTTGACCTAGTTGTTAGACATAAAGCAAGATGATTCCTCTCTTCTGACCTCATTGTTAGACGTAAAGCAAGATGTTGATGTGTTCCTTGCTTCTGACCTAGTTGTTAGATGTAAAGCAAGATGATTCCTTGCTTCTGACCTTGTTGTTAGACGTAAAGTAAGATATGATTGACACTGAGCTACCAGCTTATCAGCTACGACATTGAGCCAGTGTAGTACTATGACATGCCAGCCTAGTGCTGTGATGAGGTATCATTTTATTGATACATATTGATGCAGATGATGATGGAATTATTTCAAGAATGATGATGCTACCGATGAAGAAAACTTTTAATGACTTGTAAATTCGCCAACCAATTTTCCAAGATGATATTGACGATACTGTCCTCCTGATGCCATTGATGATGCAGACCTCTCTCGCCTGATGTTGTTGAAGAATACCCTTCTTGTTAAGAGGGAGTGTTGAAATAATGTAACTGCAAAGAGTATTCTTATTATTATTTTTATTTTATTCATAGGATTAATCCCCATTGTGGATTAATCATGTCGGTAATTGTATTAGGACCAAATCCCTTTTTTCGGATTGGTCAACAGACAATTATAATGGACAAAATAAGAAGTTAGCCCCAACAGTTATTATTGAGACCTAGAAATATAATAAAGGTGGGTTTACCCACCCAGATGAAGAAGTCAACCCTGCCAGTGAAGAGACACTTCACACGTGCCATAACTTGTATAAATAAAGGAGGCTAGGACCTCATTTGAACATAACTCACTTACTCAGTTTGAGAGACAAGTTTTGATCTGTTACCGGAAAAGGAGAGAGGGAGAAGAGTGGCACATATTTTGGAGAGGACTATCTGTATTGGTTTTAGTTATCTCTTGACATTGTATTGGCAATTTATGATAAGGAAGTTTTTGCTGGGTTTTCTTCCCCTAGAGGGTTTCCCAGGATAAATGATGTCTCTTGTGAATGTGTATTTCTCAGTGATCTTGTTCTTATGTTTCTCTTCTCTATTGAAATGCAAAGAACTATAATAATGGCATAAACATTAACAATTTATTCCTTAATATATTCAAAGTATTTCATACTATATTCATCCCATTTGAGCAAGACATATTTATTTATTAAGGAATTCATTGGTTTAACTTTCTCAACAAAATTTGGAATGAATCTCCTTATGAAGCTCATCTTTCCAAATAATGATTGAAAATACTTCTTATTGCTTGTGGGAGGGATTTTATTTATAGATTCAATTATTTATAGATCGAAAATGATGCCATCCTTAAAGACAATGAAAAAATCAATAAACTTCCTTTATCAATACCAAAAACTGAATTCTTGTGGTTTCAAGAAATACCATATGACCTACATCACTTAAAAATTTTCCTAAGGTGTGAAATATGCACATTCATTTCCTTAGAAAAAATTATCAAATTATATTGATATATTTCTATGATTTTCCCTATCAAATCTATAAAGGCAAAGTCCATTTCTATTCTAAAAGTGGATCCAACATTCATAAGGCCAAAGGGCATTCTAATTACATGAAATTTCCCCGTGGGGTGGTAATAGTAGTTTTAAGATGATCTTGCTTCTTGAATAATGCTTGGTTGTATCCTGAAAAACCATCCAACATAAACATCATTCCTACACCAGTGACCATTTTCAACAAATGTTCTAAGTTAGAGGATAATTGTCCTTAAGAGATATTTGATTAATATTCCTAATGTCCATGCATAATAAAATCTCTCTAGTCTTTTTATGGACCAATACCAAGTTAGTCATCAAAGAAGAATATCTAATATGGGCCATAATCTTTGCATTAAACATCTTTTAAAATTCTTTTTGGATTAGAGGAACCAACTTAGGGTTAATGGGTCTTAGATTCTTTCTAAATGGTTTGGCTCCTTCCTTAAGAGGAATGGGATTTTGGATAGTGTCTCCCTTATAAACCTTTAAATCATCATATGATGAAGTGAAAACGTTTTTAAATTCTTGGATAAGGTTTTTTTATGTCTTTTTATCTCGATAGGAGAAGATCCCTTTCTTATATTGATCATACTAATATTATTTTCTGAACCAATATTAAATTCAAAGGCTTCATTAGATTGATTGATAATAGGTTTCCCTTTATACATATCATGTCTATCAAACATCCTTTCTAGGGGAGCAACTCTTTTGGGAAGGGTGTCATTTGGAAATTATTTAATTCTTAAGTTCATGGATTCAACTAGGTAATTGATTTGACTATATGAAAATCCCTTAATGCCATGCAAGAAATGAAGAATTTGAGCATCATCATTGAAAAATTGCCAATGCTCAAGGTTATTAGGTATATATGGCCTAAAAAATACTTCCATTTTGCATTTACCATGAAACATTTCCTCACAAGGTTGTATAGTGGATGAAAACACAACTAAAGCATCAATGACATGGTTTTTCTCTCTTGAGAAAACTTCAATTGAAAAGGCATCAAAGGGTTATATAGTGTCCCAGATCAAGCTCCTATATCTTCTCATGCTCTCATTCTTGGAAGAAAATTTCTTTTTGATTTGGGAATCAACTTAGTCAGAATCCCATCTAACTCATAAGCACATAATATTCCTATCAAGGGACAAATCTAATCCTATATTTAAGGCCTCATATTCAACTATATTATTTGTACACTCAAATTCAAGTCTATAGGAGAAGATGGTGAAAGCATGTGAAGGATATATAAGGACAATGACAACGCCAAATCCATAACTACAATGAGCATCATCAAATTATAAATTCCAAACATCACTTTTTCCTTGACACTCTTCTTCTTTAGTTGTAGAATTTTCTAAGGCACAAAAATTACCACCCACCTCATCTAGGTACATGATTGCATTCACAAGATTTTGAGGATCCTTGATTTGGTAACTTACACTAGTTTCTCTATAAAGGGTAACAAAATCCCCTCTAGGAGTTCGTATAGTGGCATATGACAAGTCCATTTGAATACCACCACCCAAAGTTGTGACCCACTTCCTAGACAATACCATTACCCAAGTGTTAGGCACATCAATAACTCAAACATCCATCAAGAGGGATATATTTTGGTAAGTGGAAAGGATAACCTTGAGGTATTTAATGAGACCACAAACAGGGATGGACCTTGAATAAATACCACATACATTCATATAATTCCTTGTAATTCTTAAACCAAGATGATTCATAACCTTCCAAAACATAACATTAGTTGAATCCATAGAATCAAGCATGAAATTATGAAGGTGGATATTGTTTATGATCAAGGTAATAAACAAAAGGCACATGCCCTCCATTCTTCTTGTCATAATTCATAGCATGGATGATTGTGGGAGGGTCCTTAGGCTCATCTTGAAAATAAAAAAATTCTTTGATATTATCCCTTTGTGAAGGTATCTTGATGAGTTCAACAATAGGAATTGGTACATTAGTATTAGTTAAGTCAACATTCAATTCGAAGTTCCTATTATCTTCGTGTAAATTTGAAAGAATAATAATATTGATCTCATTGGAAGGCTTAGACTGTAAATAATTCATCATATGAACTAAGTCTCTCCCTAGAATCGCCATTCATAACATTCAAAATTTCCAATTTATCTATCCTGACAACATTAGTATTCTCAAGTTCCCATTGTTCATTGGTAATGGTGAAGGTTGTTTGCAAGGGAGTAACATGTGTGGAATTTTGCTCTTAAACCCAATTCATATGGTTTATAGTGTTAATGCTACTTGAATATTTTTTGTGAGGATGACATTCTTGTATTTCCTCAAGCACGTCTATTTTGTTCATAAGAGCCTCTTGAGCTTGCCTTACTTGTGGTTATTGGGTTCAACTTTTTATTTAATGATGTTAGGCCTTCATCAACTATTATTTTAGGTAAATTCTTAATATTAGAAGTGACAAGGTTATTTTATATTTCAAATTACCACTTCTGAGCTTTCCTCAATGTATTTGTGGATTTGTCTCTTAAGATGAGACCCAATTTTCCTTCAAAGGCATGAGCATATTGTAAGAGGATTTCCTTGGATTTTGGTCTAATATCGTTAGGGAAATCATTTATCAAAGTTTCAAATATTGCATTAAACTTATTGAATATATAAAATTCTTCTCTCTTGACTTGATTAAATTGGGTTAAGAGAGATTTACCATTTTTATTGACTTCCCATTTTTTCAAGAAGGTATCATGAAGGGATTGCATGGTTTTAATGGTTTTATTAGGAATATTTTTATGCCTTGAACTAGCATCCCCTATTTGTGATGAATATTAAAGTCTCACGATCACATCCTCATATTGGAATTCATAAAGCCCAAGGGTTTTATAGAACAAATGAAAATGGTCTTTAGTAGAAACATCATTGTTACTTGAGAACTTAGGAAACCATTTGTCTACATCCTTGGGTAAATCATGAGGATAACCTTGGATTCTAGTCACTAAAGGATTAAATATTCTAGAGAACCATGGTTGAAGATCCATTTGGGATATAGGATGGTAAATAGGGTATCTTCTCCTACGGTTTCACATGAATCTTGGGTTCAATAGATTCACTAGATGATATTGTTTAGACAAGGATAATCAATATGTGTATAAGGAAAATGTATTATTTACTCAATGGATTTGCAGGAAATATATCTAAGCAAGGATTTTATGTAATCTTACCAATAAAGTGTTGAAGCATAAAATTCAATATCATAGGAATAATGACTCAATTCTCCCCAACAATGATGCCAAAATGTTATCACAAAATCTAGCACTTGTGCAAATCCCTCACAAGGTGCTTGACTAGTGTAACATATGGAAGTAGTTTCCAATGTCACCTAAGCAAGTACTTCCCTCATTTTAAGGAAGTATTTATATCCAAAACAAAGGATGATTCCCTAGCAACCTCAAAGGATCCTATATAAATCTAAGGGAATTCTACGACCCCCTAGCTTGGTTTCTTGATTAGCTAGGTCAAGGTTAAGGGACATTTCAAGATGAATTAGATGAAGACAAAAAAATGTGCATGTGTGAAGGATGTTATTAAGGTAATCGATGATGTTTATTAAGAAATAAGAGTAAATTAAATGCCCTAAAACATTATCTATCAAAATAAAAAGAAAGGATGTAATAAACTCAAAATAAAGATGATATAATTAAGCATGTAACAAGTTTATAAAAATAAAAACTAAATAATCCTAAATCAATAAATGATGCAATGTGAAATATTCCAAAAGTAATAATAATATTAACGAACTATTAGCTAAATATTGCTTAAAATAAATGGCATGAAACTATGCTAAATGAATGCAACATGATAAACCCTAATGGCTGAAAATGAAAAAAATGCAACAATAATGATGTTAGATAATGATTCTAAACAACTAATGCAAGGTTTTAGGTTAATATTGATGGTGAATGGAGATGCAATGCAAAGTCCTAAACATAACACAAGATGTTGGGGGAGAGAGATAAACTAAGGTTTTATGTCACTTGGAACAAGATAAATATTAGTGTCATCTTAAGTCCTTAAGCATATGGAGTCAATGCAACAACTCAAGGAGACTAGAAGCAAGATAAGACTTAACTATTAAAACCATAGGGGTTTACAATCACAAAACTAGGATTAACCTTTTAGGAAAACAAACCCTATGGTAGAACAATCTCAAATCCTAGGTATCGTCCTATGCCCTCTAAGGCATATAGCAAGAGATCAAGTGGAAACTAGGTCAAACCTTATAGTTGTACAATCACAATCTCTATAATTTTACCAATAAAGACAATATTAGGGGGATTTACGATCACAATCCCTAAATTTTGATTTATATGCTTCAACAATCTTAAGATGAATGATAAGAAGGAAGCAAATACACAATTACAATCCTTCTTTAGGTTTCAAACAAAATTCCCAAGGGAAACAAGATAACATGAAACTTATAAACAATTTGATAAAGCATCTTCTTGAAGAAACAAGAATAAACATAAATAATTCGAAAGAAAACTTACTATACCAAGTCACTATGCATGAAGAAACCCTAAACCATGAATCAGCCACCAAAAAAAAGACAAGGATCCACAAGATCACTTTCCAAGAGGTGCGTAGACGTACTCCATGATGATAAAAGAGTAAAATAAGACTATAAAAGTGATTATACACAAGTGCAAGTTACAATTTGCTAAGGAGGAAAGAGCTATCCTTTTATATGAGGAAAACTTAGTGCTCTTCTTCTCACAAAGCCCCAAAAATCTAAAATATCCATGATACAACGTGGATGGGTGTAGGATGACACCCAAAATATCTTCTACATAAAGATAACATGAAAATGCATCAAAATGTCCCCTCAAAAATAACATGTGTGAGTGTGAGATCCTCCAAGGGTGGTGATTTCGTCCTCTAAAGGGGTAAATGAGCCTGCAAAGGCCACATCTCCGTCAAAGGGTGAAAAGAATCATCAAGGGTCATACCTCCTCATCCAAAGGTCATGTCTCATCACCATCAACTGCAAACTCATAATCAAAAGGATTCCCTCATGCTACGTTAAATAAACAAGCATCAAGTCATGACATCATCATAAAAAAGTGCAATGTCCAAGGGATAGGGAATGATGTCATGAGGGAGGAAGGATGGACAACCTATCCAAAGAGGTATACAACCATATCTAAGTGAAACATAATTCAAATAAACCCAATATGATCAAGGGTGCATTATCCAAAATGTCAACTTCTTTCCCTCTAAATGGCACATCAAGATGTATCTACAATTTCCAAGCTCATCTCTCCAAATTCCAAGGTCCAGGAGTGTGGAAAGGTTTCCCAGGGAAGTCAAATAATCATGGGACAAAAATATTTATATCAGGGGTGCAACCTCCCTTATACAATGAAAAATGTCTTGGTCATTGTTATCCCTTAACCTAGGGATAACTAAGGAGATTATGTCTTGAGGCCCATAGGGCTTAGACATGGAGTACCGAGAGAAATATTGACTTGAGCCTATCCCTAGAGGGCCCATCCTTCTTCTTCAACACTTCCATACTGTTAGAAGCAACAAAATCCATCCCATCAGCCTGGTCCTTCAGCAGCAATGGGTCTTGCTCCATGAGGTAATGAGTCCAGGTATCATGGTAGGTGTCACTCTGATTCTCAAAATATTTGAATATGTGCATTTAATTATTTTTACTTATGACGTGTGCTTGGACCTTATGCCTTTCCACTTGTCCACACTTGGGGGGAATCATAGGATGCCCTAGCAAGTTGGTTCCCATAGAGTTTGAGTTGTGACTGGGTGGGTTCATGAAAGGTCATCGTTCATTCCCACCATACTTATCACTTTTCATCTATTTCCCTCTCATCCATCCCCTACATTTGTTCAAACATTGGGTTTTCAAAGATAGAAAAGGGTTGTACCTTACCTTCTGGGAAGAAGGGGCTAAAGGACCACAGGGTAAAAGTAGCTAGAAAAAGATAAAATCCAAAATAACAAATCCTTTAGATGCTTCACCCAGTGATCCCCCGAGGAAGCAATAAAATCCTTCTCAAAAAGAAACAGAGGGACCCATAAAATAATAAAATCAAGACCTAGTTGGAGGATAGGGGGTGTTGGCATAGGGGTAGACCCAGGTTTCAATTATTATAGCACACCAACACACCCTAACTACTGGCCCTTTTGGCAACACCTGTGAAGTAGATGCAGTCTCACTCGAAGTAGCAATAGGGGGTTGTAGGACACATGTGTCTACAACCAGAGAAAATGCAAAGTGGATCTAGGACAAAAACACACAACAATCTAGATATTCCTTAGCCTTCCTAATATTACTTCGCAGGTTATATCTCTGATATAACATGATAATGCAATTACAATATATCAGATGGCGAATAACAAAAAATCAATCACAAAGAAAAAAAATATATATGTGGTTCACCCTCTCCCCAGGGATACATCCACAGAACTATGTTTCTTGATATATTAGATGAAAACATACAGTTCTATCTGTGCACTTAGCTACAGATCTCTCTATTTCTTCCTCTCTTCCCTCCCTGCACACCCAACTGTAGGGATGATCTTTACACCCAACTGAAGATCCATAATATAGACTCAATATTTCTCTCAACAACAATAATAAATAATGAATAACAACCAACATAGTATCAACGAACCTCATCCCAGGTCTTCTAGACCTTTATTTATACATTACATGGTAAAAGTCTAGGTGTCAAAACCCTAGATCCAAAACCCTAGGTTCCTAAAACCCTAGGTTCACTTGACCTGTGCTTTAAGGGATTCACCAACCTATCCTTCCTCCTTTTCTGTGAGGTGATCCAAAGAACTCATTGGTGTCTTCTTCCGCTTGCTAAGTTGTCCACGATCCATCTTCCTTACTGATTTATCTTCCTCAATCTTCTCTTCCAACAGATAACTTTTCCTTTCTTTTCTCCTTCTTTTTTGCTTCTTTTCCCACTTTGACCCTTCCTAGGTTTATGTGCCTTCCATGCAGTTCGTGCTTCACCTTTATTCTTTAATATTCGCTTCCTTACATAACCAAGGTCCAAAAGGCCCCCAACACTCACATGTGACTTATCCTGAGTCACTGCAAGACTGAACCTTCTATTTTACTTTGACTGTAAACTGCGTGGAGCATCCTGTGCTTTCAGGTCTATCCCTCCCTTTCTTGTGCAGATTGTATTTTCTGTGTCTGGTACCCAGTTTCAATTGCACCTGATACCTATATCCTTCTTCTTGTGATTCTACCGAGAGATGCAAGGAAGTTGGTTGTCATAATACAATTTCAATCGATTTTCATTTACCAAACCTTCTTTCCATTCTCCATTAAGGGTCTTCAACTACACAACTCTTGCTTCTATAACATGGGAAACCTCAAATGGCCCAAGACAATGTGTCCTGAACTTCCCTAGATGATTCATGAACTTGTTGTCATATAACATGACCAAATCTCCCTGCTTAAATTATTTCCTCTTGATATGCTTGTCATGGTAAGCCCTTTCTCTTTCTTTCTGTACCTGCTGATGAAATCCCACAATGAACCTATCTTCCTCTAGTTCTAGAAATTGCTCAATTTTGTCTTGAACAATGTCAGTGTCATCTGTACCTATGAATGTTGCAATTTTTAAACTCGGAACCAAGTATTCCATAGGTACCACTGATTCTAAGCCATATACCAACTTAAATGGGGTCTGTGTTGTCAACTTCTTGAAAGTAGTTCTATAAGCCCATAATACTACTGGAATTATTAGATCCCAATCATCTCTGTTGACACTGTAAATCTTATTCAGCGTTGTCTCCAAGATCTTATTGAAAGCTTCAACTGTACCATTCACTTATGGGTGTTATGGAGTACTCTTTTGATGGTGAATTTCAAGTTCCTGAGTCAAGGCTTCAATATTTTTTTTGATGAAATGTGTGCCTTGATCACTCATGAGGATCTTCGGGCATCCAAAATTGGTTATAATATCCTCAAAGATGAACTGCGCAACCATAGTTGCACTATAATCCTTAACTTCTTTTGATTCTTCCCATATGGTTAAATACTCTATCACAATGATAATGTATCTAGCTCCTGTGCACCTTCTTGGTGGGTTAATAGGTCCCACAAAGTCAATAGCCCATTTTTTGAATACTTGTGATGTTAATTGTGGTTCCAAAGGCATCTCATCCCTTCGAGAAGGCTTTCCTACTCTTTGACATACATCACAAGCTCTGTAGTATTCCTTAGCATCCTTATGTAAAGTAGGCCACCAGAGGCCAGCTCTGAGAACCTTCTGCGCTGTTGCTTTCCCTGCATAGTGTCCTCCTACGATGCCTTCATGGGCTTCTTCAATAATTAGTGATCTTTCTACCTCCATAACACATCTCCTCAAGATCTCGTCGGGTCCCATCTTATACAATTGTCCAACTATAAGTTAGAAGTTTGCAGCACATACTACCAACTGTTTTTTCTGAATGACCGTGTACTCGCAAGGTGTCATTCCTGTGGACAGGAACTGAACTATCTCGACGAAGTGATCATAGAATTTTATGATGGCCAACAACTATGCATCTGGTAGTGTATCCTCCAAACTAGTAGGTTCCTCTCCATGTTCCAACCTAGATAAGTGATCATGCGCTTTATTCATTCTTCCTGGCTTGACCACAATCTCAAAGTCATACTTTTGGAATAGTTGTATCCATCTGCATATTCTTCCTCCCAACAATGTCTTGTTCACTAAGTACTTTAATGTAGAATGATTAGTGAACATCTTAAAATTTCCTCCCAGAAAATAGTTTCTAAATTTCTATAGCGCATAAACCATATTCAAGCCTTCTCTTTCAATCACAGTGTAATTCCTTTTAGCTGTAGAAAGATTCCTACTAGAAAAAGCTATAGGGTGGTCAATGTCTCCTGCAATCGGCTGTGCTAAAAATACTCTTAATGCTATGGACAAGGCATTGACATGAACATTGAACTCCTTACTCCAATCTGGAAAAACCAAGATTGGCACCATGACCATTTTCTTCTTTAGTGTG